>UCOJ01002443.1:0-11813 GCA_900474305.1 Cecidostiba fungosa
GTCGAGCGCCCTACCAAAAAAAAAAAAAAAAAAAAAAAAAAAAAAAAACAAAAACAAAAACACAAATAAATCCGAATAACGATGTTCAAGAGACAAAAATCTGAAGGAGAAGAGGCTGCACTGCTTTTTGCATTTGCTATGAGAACGAGCGTCGGGAATCAGGAGTTTTATTCTATTGTCGATAACAACTTGTGATCACTGTTTTATACAGCTTGAATTTATGTGGTATCACGTCTTTTATAAAATTACCCAAAGCCATAACTGGTTCCCGACTGAAATATCGATTAAGTGTCACTTCTAAGACTCATTGTATGGATATTTTTGATAATGTTTTTAAGTCCCTTTACCGCGCTGCAGATGTTGCCATTGGAACTCGTGAAGGACGTCAGAGTCTCATTTTTTAGTTGATCATTAATTTGATGAGGAAACAAAGCTAAACCTATGAAAACACTCGAACTTACAATTGTGAAATGACAAATATTTTGAATTTATACGAGGTTTTTCAGATATCTAACTCCTTTGCGCGAACTCCAAAGAAAAATTTATTTTTATTTCACTGCACGCGAATAAATAAGTAAACTTAACTTATCGAAGGTAGTATTTAGATATTTAGTGTTAAAGTTAAGTCGCTCAAAGGCTGGAAGGCTGATAGTGAGCAGTTTCGGTTTAAGCAGCCTTCTATTTTTTCTTTTTTTTTTGTTAATTTTTAAACAATATTGTTTATTGATAAGATGCGCGCCGAAAATCCTGCGTAACTGTTGTATTTTCTCGGCCACAAGTGTTGCGTCGTTAAATTATATATTTTACTTTGTTAGCATTTTGTTTTTTTAGTCATACCATCTGTTTGCAAAGACTGCAAAGTGTTATTTTCTTTCGTTCGTCATTATCTCCGAAAATATTAAATGTGAGTATACGCAGTGCCAATGCGATTTCTCGCTTTGCAACGAGCATATTCGCTGTAAAAAGAAGTTTTGTATTTTTGTTCGTAGAAATACAAACTAATAATTTTCCATCACTATTGTTTATATAAGCTTAATTAACGTAAATTTGACACTGCGCAAGGCGAAAGATTTTTCATACATTTGAAAAGGAAAGTACTCACGTTCCGAAAATTAATGCAATGATGAGGAAGTAATTCGAACTTAAGTGCGAATATATTTTTTAGCATGTGATAATAAGGCATTACTTAATCAATTCAAAATGTTATACTGATCTTTACCATTTTATACAAGACAATTTATCTCTGAATATTTGTAATCAAATATAAAATGTAAACGTAAAAAATCAATTTATAAAAAAGAAAGAAAATGTATTAACGGAAAATGCGAATACCAAACAAAATCATCGACTGAATGTGTATACTGTGCGTATTGGCTTTTCTCAACGATGTATGTATATATCTTTTAACGCGCAAAATGTGTAACCTTATGAATGCGCACTATTTTTCCTAATATGTGTATCTGCGTATACGCGTCGTCGCGTTCTCGCTTGTATGTGTGTCCATTACACGTGCGCGGAAGAATAAGAAGAAAATAATCGCCCCAGCGCAACCTATTATATACATGAACTAAACAAAAGAGTGATCTGTATTTTTTATATGGTAATCGAAATTCGTCACCAAAATCCTTTATTCGTCCGACGTTATCATGTAACGATTATATTATTATATTTTTTTAGCATAAAGAAACGGTGGAAATGTTTCCGCATTAAAAACAAGTTGCTCTGATGTCGATGTATACACGTTCTTCCCTTATTCCCGTAAACTCCGCTGATACTTATAATACATTTAAAAAAATATTCTACGATACACTTTTACGAGAATGTATGTACAAAGATGAAAAGACTAATTTACAAGGTTCTCGAATATATACATTTCTTTTTTCGCACTTTAAGGAGTGCATGCAAAGTAGATTTTCTTATGTATCAAATAAAAAAGCAAACTTTTTATATAAAGTGTTTTCGGACGGATTTTAATGTACATACATACGAGGATTAAGTATAAACGCCCTTTTTCGCAATAATTCGAATGTCATGCACGTTGATATACTAATTGCTAGGGTGTTTTTTTTAAATCAAAAAAAAGGAAAAAAAAACGTAGCGATGCACGTGAAGCTTACTGAAGCAATTACGTTGCTAGATATCGGTTGTAATCTCACGTTCTCCCTGGTATTTATATTAGTCAATTATTATCAGTAGTCAGCTCAATCAGTAAAATCGACGCAAGACTCGGATGCAAAATGAGATAACACATCAGATCTGGAGAGGTAGCATGTGTATATGTGCTTTATGGCACTTTATTGCACGCGTTACATACGATACACTGGTCATATCGTTCGAAAGTATAAATTATAAATCGCATCTGTTGCATGTATTTATAATATATTACACATAGCGATGTAGTCTCGTATATGTATATGAATAAGCGAAAGACCTCGACTTGTGCACTTATACGCTGTAATGGAATAGGAAGGTAATACACGGCTTACATATGACTTGAACTTTTATATAATAAGTATTTGTAGCTGATATGCGTTGAAAAGAACGACGGCGGTGATGATTAAGATAGTAATAATGAAGTGTGTATACAAAAAAAAGGATGAGAAAAATAAATAATTAAAAAAAAAGAATTGTGCGAGGCGGCTGCAGTGTGAAATTTTCAAAGAAGGAGTCGTTTATATGCTGTACTTCAATACATATATTTTTTGGTTACAAATCGATATTTTTATATTTCCTGTCCCGTATCATTTCCTTTATTAACCTCACCGGAAGTATAATCGATCACTTATTTCACAATATATTTACAGTATAAGTTTTTGAAGTGATAACTTCGTTTTTTCGTTTTTTATTTGGCTTTGCCAAAAATATAATCGACTCACTGATGTCGCATCATTTTGATCGATATAAATACCTAAAACTAATCGATATACGGTGCGAAAAAATAGTGTAAAACTATTAATATTCAAAAAAACCCGTTTTCCTCTCGGTGGGATGCGCAAACACAGAGTCAAACGCCTCTATATGACTGGCTGATCGGAGGCGTTCGTTCCTCTTTGGCTCTGTAGGTAACCGCGATTCCTAGTCTATGGCGCATCGGCGTTGCAGTCTACACAGACAAGCATCCCACCGCCAATAGAACAGAAGAAGAAGAAGAAGAAGAAGAAGATTCCTAGTCTAGCCAGTGATAGTCCAGTAGCTTGGGAAATTCGAACGCGTAAAGTCACTGAACTGTCAACTGTGATGATGGATAATTTTACGAAAGATGCAGCTTCGAGATGTGACGAGTTGGAATGCAGGTAGGTATTTTTGCATAAAATCTTAATACGCATCGGTATACTTGTTCGTCTATAGACAAATTAGACGTTGGTTATGTGCAGCGAAACTTATTATTTTACGCCGGGAGACGATTGAAGTAGTTTGTCGATGACAATAACTTTGTTAGATGAACAATGCAAAATCTCCACGCGTGTCGCTTTTGCGGTGACTTGTAGTATTGTATGATTATTTTTCTGCATTAAGGGAAGAAAACGTGATTTAGTTTAATGATAAATTCAGAAACGATTAGAGTCATGGCAGACGCGATTGAATAACAGCAATCCTTTAATAATATAATTTACACAAATATCCAAAAAGCAACGAATACACCGGTATAAAATTTCAACGAAAACGAGCGGTGATTTCGATATACGGATAAACCGCGGTTGTTTGTTCTTTGACCTCGGGCTAATGTCACCCGCCTGTAAATAAGTCCGATGCCGTGTATACAGATCACAAAACAGAGCATGCCTTTGAACGGCCAGTCTGTAGGTGTATATATATTTACGCGAATAGTAGACTTTCGCAGTAAATCAACATTTTAATATCTAACAAATTACTTCCAGCGACAACCAAGTCAGTGCAGCATCTCCGCAGCAGCTTTTCGACGGAGACGACAACAACGACAACAACGACAACAACAACAACAACAACAACAACAACAACAAGAACGATCGCCAAGCGTCATCATCGTCCTCGATCGAGGAGTTACAAAAGGACGGCGAGAACTACGTCTCGACGCTTACAGTCCTGCTGATGAGGTCCAGCCAGGAACAGGGTAACGGCAACCGTTGGCGTCGTCGGCAAAGCTCGACCAGCAGTACCGTCGTTCTCGAGGACAACGATCTGGTCCTGATGGAGGACAGCGACGAGGTGATCAGCGCCTCTCCAGAGACCATCCGACACAGTGAGCCCTGCGGCGGACACGAGACTGCTGCCAACACTTCTCTGCCCAGTGAATTCATTAGCAAGATTAGTACCTTGAATTTGAATTACGACGAGGACGAGGAGGCGGCGAACGAGATTTCTGAGTGGTGCGTTATACTAATCGTTAAAAAAAAATCACAATTTTTAATTAATTAATGATTGCAATTGCCATGTATAATTATATACCGTTTGTAGCACCATCAACGTCTCTGCCGGCAGTGACGTCATTTTCGTCGAGTCATCGTCGGGCAAAGCGATTGCTTTGGACGACACAGTGTGTTTATCGAGCGACGAAGAAAAATCGCCGGACGTGATGGTCCTGAAGCACAGAGACTCTGTGCTTCTGGCGAGAAAAGAGCTGAAAAGTATGATCGACAGCGATGCGAACGCTTCGCTTGAGAAGTCTGATGAGATCGCAGTCCCCGAGAAGGACGACTGCAACGACCAGGTGGAGACTATGAGGAACGCCAACGTCGACGTCGTCAATAGCTTCCTGAACATGTCGTTACCACTCACCGACTGGAATAAGGGCATCTCAACGGAGGACGACGAGGCCAATCAATCGCTGTCGGAAGAGCTGCTCAACGTTTCTTTCGAGTCACCAGAGAGAAAGCAAACCAAGTCTCGAATCATGAAAGGTATGCATTATTGACTTTGTTTTTATTGTTTTCTAGTTAATAAATACATCGTGCATATTTTGAGTTTTGTGGAAACGGAATGATTTAATAAAAAAAATCGTACTTTTTCCATTCACAGACGTGCCGTGTCCACCGACGCACAAGCTGACACAAGCCGAGATTTTCGACAGACACACCGGTCTTCCGAAATACGAGCTCCTTAGGAAGCACTTGGAGCAGGAGGGCAGAGTCGAGGAACCGGCAGCTCTTCGAATCCTCCGAATGGGGGCCGAGATTTTCCGTAAAGAGGCGAACCTCCTCAAGGTCGACGCTCCGATCACAGGTATATAATACAAGTGAATTTTTCCGTATGATTTCGATGAGGCGAACCGCATAAACATACTTACTTATATATATATTAATTATTTTCTTTGGCAGTCTGCGGCGATGTTCACGGGCAGTTTTACGACTTGCTGCATCTCTTCGAAGTCGGCGGTTCACCTTGCTCGACGACTTATCTCTTTCTCGGCGACTACGTCGACAGGGGATACTTCAGCATTGAGGTACCTATATTCTATGTTACGCACCGTAGAATTATATTCTCAAATCGTTTTCTTTTTCAGTGCGTGCTGTACCTGTGGTCTCTGAAAATTTTCTTCCCGACAACCATGTTTCTTCTGAGGGGCAACCACGAGTGTCGACACCTCACCGAGTACTTTACCTTCAAACAAGAATGTGAGTACTGTCCGTCCTCCACTGCGTAGATGCTTATCGAATTCGAATTTCGCGCGCACCAGATGCGCAGCTTACGATCTCGATGCAATTTAGGTCTGGTCAAGTATTCGGAGACGGTCTACGAGGCCTGCATGGCAGCGTTCGATTGTTTGCCGCTGGCGGCATTGCTGAACAACCAGTTCTTCTGCGTGCATGGGGGTCTGTCGCCCCAAATTGCCAAACTGGACGATCTGGCCAAAGTATAATGAAAGCTCTTGAGAGACGTTAATTTTCCATGCGCACGCACGACAAACAAAAAACCAATTTTTGCCTTTTCCTCGCAGATCAATAGATTCCAAGAGCCACCGTCTCACGGTGCCCTCTGCGATTTGCTCTGGTCAGACCCAACGGAGGATTATGGAAAGGAGCGAACGCCCGAGCACTACATAGATAACAGCGTCCGAGGCTGCTCCTACTCCTTCAGGTACATATATATCGAGAGCTTACGCACCTGCCCAATAATAAAGCTACTACAACGATTTATTTTACTTTCCGCAGCTATCAGGCCTGTTGCAACTTCTTAGAACGGAACAATCTGCTGGGCGTGATACGGGCGCACGAAGCCCAGGACGCGGGCTACAGGATGTACAAGTACACGAAGAACGGATTTCCATCGCTCATCACACTTTTCAGTGCACCAAACTACCTCGACGTCTATAACAACAAGGTACACGTGCCGTGAACTATCGATTTTTCTTTGTCAAGCTCGAAAACGATCTTCTTATCGGGTTAATTGTGTATAAGCAAGCCCTCTTTCTTCCTATCGATAATCCAAAAGAATAATGAGTATAGGCGTCTCCGTGAGTTTCACGTTTGCTCTTTAATTTTATTGGCTCTATTTTCTTTTAATTGCAGGCCGCGATTCTCAAGTACGAGGACAACGTGATGAATATTAAGCAGTTCCACTGTAAGCCGCATCCATATTGGCTGCCGAACTTTAGGGACGTATTCAGCTGGTCTATGCCTTTCGTCGGCGAAAAAGGTTGGAAAAGAGTTTGACTATTCGCAATTGTAGCTTTTATGTTTAGCGCGAGAAGAGTTATTAAACTCGTTTGTTATTTGTTTTTTTCTTTCAAGTTACGCAAATGCTGTTGGGGATACTGCAGATATGCTCGGACGATGAGCTTAAGGATGATGAGGATGCAGCCAAGGACGGTAAGCTTCGTCTACGACTTAGTTTGATTTGGAAAAAACAAAAAAACACAAACAATTTAAGTTTATTCGCATGGCCCAGAAAGAGTCGGGAAAAAACGTCGGCAAACAAAACTAAATTAATAAACGCGCGATTAAAATCATTGCATCTCGTTCGCAGGGGCCTTAACAGCAGCGCGCAAGGACGTGATCCGCAAAAAGATCAAAGCGGTCGGCAAAATGGCTCGAACTTACACCGTCCTCAGGTAAGCTATAACTATACACACAAGCTCTCCTACACTCCCAGGCATTGCATTTCCTTCTTCTTATTTTCTTCTTCTTCTTCTTCTTCTCCGCAGAGAAGAGAGTGAAAGTGTACTGCAGCTGAAGGGCCTTACACCAAGCGGTTGGCTACCTCGTGGCGCGCTCTCCGAAGGCAGGACGTCATTGAGAAGCGGTGAGTGAATGTATTACGTGAAAGCCGCACCTGCTGACCCAGACGAACGATGCGCGATCTTGGCCGGAAAAATTCGTTTTTCTTCATTCGAGCTCTCGTCGCGCAATTCGTGAATGCTCTTTTTTAAACTCTGCGCCTGGCATTTGTTTACGTTCGTATATTATACATGTAAAGAGATACCAAGTCGGGAGCGGGTTTACACAAGGATGCTTGTTTTATTCGTGTCTTTTTTTTTAATTATTTCGATGCGACCTTGCGATTATAACTGAAATTTACTGCATGCACTTTATACATTATCCAGAGGCAGCTTTTCAAAAACCTTTCGCGAACTCGTCTCACTGTACTCGGGACCGACGAATCTGCTGCGCGTCTCTCGCTATAGGTACGAATTAAAAGAAAAAACTAAATCAAACTTAATTCCCAGCTATACACAAGCAGCTCAGCTTCAAAGAAGCCAAATCCATGGACGCAGTGAACGAGCGGATGCCACCCCGAAAAGACTCGGTCTCCTCAACGCCAAAGTCGTCCTTGTCTTCGCCGAAGGACAACCAATTCGTTACACCTCGAGAGACATCGTTATCACCAGAAAACCAAGACTGCCTCGGTGAACCCTCGACATCGTCGTCGAGTTTCAATGGACTGTCTTCGAGAAAGACATTGTTCGCTTCGCGAGACTCACCACCGACGGATCATTCGGCGAAGGTTGCTAAACCACCAAGGAAGTCACCGAACGGATCGTTACCTTCGCTGCCAACTGCCGAGAAAGAAGAAACGACTGTCAGATCGAGGATCCCTGTATACAACAGAGTCAAGAGCACGACCGAACGTCGTGATTCTGAGGCTTCGAAACAGCCTACTCCACGATTAACGAGTATGAATTTTTTATCTTCTAGATAACGTTCGCGTTTGTCAATATTATACGACTATTCTCTAGAATTCCTTTTTTTTCTGTTATTATTATCAGGAAGGAAATCGGCGCCGGCGAACGGACGTTGGGCTTCGCCGAACAACGTAGACGAGACGAATGAAGCGACAGTCTGCGATAACCAGTCCGAAAATCGGGATTACGAAGGTAGGCTTCTGAATTGATTTCAACTATTCTTCGACACGACGAAGTATGTTAATAGGGACACTTCTGTGCTCCGAATAATAATGACGCTTTCGTGGAGGATCGATTCGAACATATTTGTAAAAGAGTTGAATAAATTTTAATGATTTGGGTGACGAGGATGATTTTTTTTTTTTTATATAAAACAAAACTATACGTTATAGAAAATTAATTCACTTCGATATTGTCTTTGAAGAATAATAGTTTTCTTATCTTTTTTTTTACAAAAACGTTTTACTCGAAACTTATTGAATAATGTGTATGATCAAAATTTCAGCAGATAAATCATCGTCTTCAATGTCCGGGCCCATGACATTAGTGCAGGCATGCAGCGTCGTGTTACAACGTCATATGCCGTCTACGAATCAATCGTCACCATCAAAATCACCCAGATCGTTGACAAAGGCTTGCAGCGTGCTTCTGAATCGTTGTTCATCAGCCAGAGATACTAAACAGTCTTCGTCAGAAACGCCTAAATCAATGCTGAAAGCTTGTAGCGTTGTCGTAGAAAGATGTAACTCGCCTTTTAAAAAAAACCGCGTCAGTCCTCTTCCGAGACAAGCTTCTGTGGATTTGCCAGCAATAACGGCTGACAAAAGGACGGAGGTTTCAAGGCGTACATCGAGTGACGCTTAATTTGCGAGAATATTTTTATCCGTGAAATCCACGCTTGATCTTTTTTCAAAAAGCGCCGAAAGCCATAAATATCAGTATCCATTATGAGGCTGAAAAGCATCGTTTGTTGAGTAGTTCGGCTAAAGATACAACAGTCGTCATATAGGTCAAAGAATTTGTACAAAAAACATTATAGAACTTATACCAATGTATTGTTTAGTTAATCAGAGATTTTCAAAAAAGTCGTCTGTATAGTTGCTCGTATAGTCTAGAAGAACATAAAAAAAGTTTGTTTCATTAACGTGTGAATAGAATTCTATTACATTTTGCATGCAGATATTTTATTATAATAAAAATTAAGGCGTCCAAAACATGGTAAATACTGCGTATATCTCATTACATGTAATCAGTTTTTTAATAAAGAAATATTAATTTTGTATGCTTTTTTGTTTTAATGTTTTATTATAATTGCTATAAAATAATATAACCCTCTATATAGTAATAATTTAATTGACGTTTTTATCAGTGGTAAAAATTAAGCACCTGTCGATACTGATTAGAGGTAGTAATCTTTAAATTGGTAAACATTTGTATTTTTTCACATGAAAAAAAATTTAATTTAACAATCCCACGTGTATTTTATCGCTTTAAATCTCGTTTTATTTATCCCGCATGACAATGCGGATAATTGATTTTTCGCAACATAAAACGTACTATGTATTTGAATTCTGGTTAACCCTCTATATAGCAAATTTATTTAAAAATAAATTTTTAATAAAACATCCCACACGTATTCTATCTTTAATTATCGTATTATTATTATTATAAAAGTATTGTCTTTTGTTGGTCGATTTTTGATGCACTTATCTTGTAAAGAATTATTGAATTTAAAAATTTCATAAATAGAAAAATGAGTCAAATCAGCGTCGGTATGTATGTATCTTGTAGATTATTAGGATAAATAAAATTGTAGAAAGGGAATGTGCAACCATAATTTATGTACGTTCATCTGTGCAGCTGCTTTAGCAAAGTATGCCTCACGAATAATCCATAAATAAAAATGGTACACGTTTTGACTAGTGCAGTACCAGTAGAACCGCCTGAAACCTTCGTACGTGTATTTACATCCAGTAGCACACTTCCTCTTTTCGTCGCATACCGAAGACACGTGTCTGCGCGCTCTCTCCATCTCCTCCTGCTCCTCGAGCTATAAAGTGCTGCGAATAAGTTGCAGACAAAGATATTTTGCTCACAATGGATAATTTTGTAAGGTGCTTAAGAAGAAGAAGCTCAGACGACGCCGGAGACTTAGAAGAAGCCGGATTAAATCTGTAAGTAATATTGGTTATAACATAGTATCTTGTCCATTATCGACATGTAAGATCATTGATAATATGTATAAAATCGCGTGGAAAAAATATGGCTGTTGGAATTTGGACAGTTTTATTAGTTATTATTTGTTATTAGTTGTCATTATTTGTCATTATTTTTTAATATTTATCATTTTTTATCTGTATTATCAAATATCGATATTATCAACTATAACATATGTGGTGCGGAATGTTTGTGCTTGTGATGTTTTATGTATATAATACACATTGTTATCTTAATATTTACAAATTGTAGCATACTTTCACGTAAAAACTCTAAGAATTCTTTTTGACGCTGGTTAAACTGTACACAAAAGTAATCCTACTCACTACACGAAATTACTCTACACACATATTTTCTACACGAAAAAATTCTACACATATATTTACTACACAGAAATTCCCTATACACATTTTTGGTTATTTTAATGTACCGTAAAACTCTACACAATCGTATGACACATTGTTGCAACAATAGTTTATACGGTTTTGCGGATCTTTACGGTAAATTAATATAACAATAATTGCGCATATATTTATATGCTATAGCACATACGCTATATTAGATTCACATATATTCAAAAATAATGAATGGCTAAGTGGTCAAGTCTACCAATATAAAGGTCATGCGTTCAAGCCAAGGGTTCGACGATTTATTTTAAATACAACAATTTTTACTACAATTAATTTTGTTTTTTTCGCTTTTTCTTTGTTTAAAAGTCCGCATAACCTGGAGGAAGAAACATATGATAACTTTGTGCAGAAATTTAAGAATGAAAAGCTAAGAGAGGCACTGTTGTCAGAAAGTTTAGATTTACCATTATTCAGATTTTGTTCGAATCATTTGCGGATGAGCCGAAGTGTATGGCTCCAGAGTCGGAGATTAGGCGACTGTTTAAAATGTGCGTTAGCACATATATTAGATATAGTAAGTTAAAGTACTAATTACTTATGTAATTTTTAAAGTAACACTTTTGTTAATAGAAATTTTTAATTTAGTCAGAGACACGCAAACGTGGTGAAATGCAAATAAACCTAATAATCCTTGGATTTAATGAAGCCGCTCTTCGTATAATATGGGACAATAGTATCAGACTTATAGCCGCAGCTAGTGAAAATGCAACCGCCATTTTTGACTATTTTGATATTCAAGATCTCCAGGGTAGAATAAAAAATAAACAATGTAAAAATTTAAAAAATATATTTATATCAAGTTATTTAGCATATAGATAAATTGTAATATATATTTGAAATCGTAGATTCCATTTTAATTATGCGGTATGATAAACTCAACGACCTAATTCATGAAGATGAAGTTGATTTTGAACTTGCTCATACACAATTCTTAATTATGTTTGAAGCCAATCGAATAGCAGCAAGTTGGCAAAATCCTCAAGAATTTTACAGGAGGTATATATGTGCACACCCACACACACACACACACACACACACACACGCACGCACGCACGCACGCACACACACACACACACACACACACACAC
>UCOJ01002444.1:0-11802 GCA_900474305.1 Cecidostiba fungosa
GTGGAACGTTTTTGAAATGCTCCAATCAGATTGGCGGATTGAAAAATTCTAACCAATCAGAAAGCACGATTTCAAAAACGTTCCACCAGAATCAACTACCACCGCGTGTATATCGACCTCAGGTATATATGCTTGCCGAAACTTCCACGCTTGTCCTCATGCTCTTATGCGCATGCGCAGGTAATATAATCCGCTCGATGACGAGTCGTGCATTTATCCGCGTGCACACTTGATTCAGTATGATTATCACAAAATGACCATTACTTTTTATGTTATACTGTAAGTTAATGATGTAAGATATTGATGTCTGCATAAATACAAAAATTATTCGAGTTCTACACAAAGTAAATACTTTAACGAAATGGCGGACAACATAACACAAAATGGCGGATAAGATAATACAAAATGTCTATTACAGAATATACTACTCACAGAAGATTATATAAATATAATATTGAAACACGCCTTAACTATAAATCTGAACGTGAATAAAATAAAACGCGATGGTTGTTATTATTTCTGCTTCTCTAGTCACTACTTCACTAGATTGTGAAAGATTGCGTGCTCTCCCCTCTATTGTTAGCCGATCCGGGGACTTACTTCTCAGTTACATACGTATATACAAAAGACTCAATGTCTTTGACGAAATTTGAGACCATATGGCTATACATAACAGAATGCACATTTTATTCTTTTTATATCATTTTAATATTTTAATATGATGCTATAATTAATTTATACATAATAAAAAAAGAACAAATCAAACTTTATTTTGTACTGTTATAATCCTGCAAAAGGACAGTAGTGATAAGTCTCGATTTGAAGGTTCGATAGTATCGAATAGAAGCTGAGATAGACTGATGTTATTGGTGGACGGATTTAAGAGGTTCTTATTGGTGGATAAAATTTAATGGGCTAGTTATGCACAAACTGAATGCGGCACGCGCGCTAACCAGACGAAAAATGTTTTTAGGGCTATAATAGGTTCCACAAGCAGTAGTGATTTTTTAATTCCGTAGCAGCGCCTCTCGCAGTTCAGGAATCAGTTTTTCCTGTTCCAAAGCAGCGAATTTCGACTTGCTCTCCCGTCAGCCAGTCGATAGTGGGGCGAGTGGAGGGGGGGGGGAGGAGAGACAAAGATAGAAACAGTAAACACGCGCGCTGATTGGTCCACGCGTTATGACTTTGGATGGTGGAGCATGAGTCTGAAAAAGTCGTGGCGTGGATCCGAAAAATACGTTCCACACTTGACGCGGAACCGAAATTACTCCTGAAAACCTTTTTCCGTGCAATTTCTGATGATATACAATAAATAAATTTTCACTTTTGTAGTAAGCTAGTAAAGAGTATCTTAAAACTGCTCAATTACATCTAAGAATAGTAGCATGCTCATGAAATATATAAATAGTTAGTATAAGTAGTTGATGTCGGGGCGCTACCGCGCCAAAATGGAAATTTCTCAAGTATGTTACGCCATCTGGGGCTTCTAAAAATGGGGTCAGCATAAGAAAAATTATGTACAAGATAAAAACTCATTGTGGTGTCATAAGAGTGAGGGTTAACATTTTTATAAATAAAAAATTGAAAAACTAAGATTATGAAATTAAACAATTTATAAAACGTAAATGTTGAATTGAAATATTTCGAAATAGAAAATATAAAGTGTTTGAAGTATTTTTATTTTCAGCAGTTATACCTCTCTAATAATTTCAATTTCTAAATTTTATCTTTCATATAAATCAATACGTAATTTTCTTATTTTAAAGTTTTTTTTTAAATTTGTATCCCCACTCTTTTTTAATTCTTCCTTGAACCGTGAACGTTAGTTTCACTCCCTACGGTTTCTCCCACTCTACAGCCTCTGGGAAGGGGTCCGTAAATTCGATCGAACTTCCCATTGGTTAAAGACGCCTTATTTTACACAGCTATTGGTCGATCCCACTGCTGCTGATGTTAGCCAGACATCAGGCGCAGCTGCGCATCAAGTACTGCGCAGAGACAGAGTTTGTCTTGTTCTCTTGATGGGCTTGGCAACAGCTGCGGGGCGACGCAGACAAAGATATGTATCGGCACTTGTGCTTTGGCGTGTATATTATATACCTATATAGAGGCACATGTGTACATGTGCGGCGCTGACGTAGCAATCGGTGGGAGAGGGGAAGCGCCGTGAGCGAGGGAGGGGGTCGGAGAAGAAGAAGGAGAAGAGAGGGAGAGAGAAAATACGGGTGCGAGCGTGGTGCGGCGAACACGGACAGTCGGCCCATAGAAGCCAGGGAGTTCGAAAAGCGAGCAAGCGCGCGCCAGCCAGTGTCTGTATTCGTCTCGCAGCGAGCGCCAGCCAGAAGGAAGAAGACTTTTTTTTCCTGTTGCGGCCCGCAGAGGACTTTATCGCAAGCAGTCGCAGTAACGCGGACGGGGAAGGGGACGTCGATATATCTCGCACCGCTGCTGCTGCTGCTGTACTGCTGCTTCTGCTGTTCAGCTGCTGCCGGCGGTGTGTGCTCTGCTCGTCAGCTCCGCGCCTCGGTGTTCATTGTCGCCTCTTCTTTGTCGTTTCTCGCGCGCTCTCCTCTCTTTTGTTATATTTATTCGTTGCTGCTGGTACTGCCGCCGCCACGCAGTTATTATAGGCAACGAACGCCGGCGCTTCCAATACTTCCGCCGAGACTCGCACAAATAGACACCTGACGCAATTATCGACCGTGACCTTCGGACCCTCAAGTGTGATCGTGATTTCGTTGGACACGTACTTTTATATCTGCGAGCTTTATTACGAGTGGACTATTTTTTTCAATACAAATTCTGGTAAGTAATTATTTTCGTATTATACACGCAGTGACCTCTTTGTCCTTAGCACTTATCTCTATAGTCACGTTGTTTTTCGGCGTCGTCGATGGCAATATTATATTCTCTCTTTGTCATACGTGTTCGTAACGTATTTTTCAGCTTATGTGCTATATAGTGCGATACATCTACGACTTCTGATTTATAATAATGCGGATCGTTTGTGCGCTTTTTTCACTGGTGTAACATAACGTAAATAACTAAATATCGTGTTTCAAACGAACTTACAAAAAATAAAAATTTTCTTCAAACAAAATCGTGAACAATAAGTATAGTTGTTACACGAGTGTGGCCTTTGCCTGAATTTATTATCAAAGAATTTGTTTTAAAGATCAGAACTATTGAGTTCAGTAAAGATAAAATTTTGAATACTCTATATAAGCATTCTACACCTGTTTCGATTACAGTTTATCGCTCATTTTAACAGACGTGAAATAGAACATGCGTGAAGGTCACTTTTTGGATTTAACACTTTAGACCGGCTCTTACTTGATGAAATAAAAGCCGGTTTTACATCCGTATATATTACGCCAAAAAAACAAACTAATTTAAATAAAAAAGACAATATTTTTTGTATTTGATTTCAACACAAATATTAGTTATTATTGTACATGTCGTGTCAGATCGAGCAGCATCAACGCTTTGAATATAATTATAATGAAATTTAACGTATAGATTAGAACATACAGAAATGAATTTTTAGTTGCGAGGTATAATCGAAATAAGCATTGTTACACTATTCTAGCGCCAATTTTACATAAATTTTAGTATATCTTTATTTTTGTTACCACATTTCGCTGTAAATCTAGAGGATTCATGATTTTACACGAGTATTACTTAGTTGAGAATCATAAGTATATTTTTACTTCGTCCTTGTTTTTTCCAAGATAGCTATTCGTTTTGATAAATAAAGTAGAGGTGTACTGCTGTCGCGCAGTTGCATTATATTAAGCGATTTGCTCTCTGTTCGCTGTACTCACATTGTACTGTCATCTATTTTTTTCGCACGTCTGCATAATATACGCTCGCTATAGAAAGTATTTATATTTTTTTTTGCAAACAGTGCAACAATTAGATTCGACACGTCCTGTATTTTATTGAAATTAAAAAATTTTTTTTTGAAACGGTACCCCATAAATCGCAATCAATACCCGAACAAAATTGTGAAATCTACAAATAGTGGGTGCACGACATTAACTATAAAATGTGATTCAAGTAAAAATCAATATTTTTCATTTAATGCAATCATTTTATTTAAAAAGTTAATTTATTCTATTATATTTTACGTATGATTGTTCGTGAAATCAAAAGAAAAGATTATTATTAATATTACTCGCGACTCAATCTTTTTTGTCATAATTTTCATAGCACACGCGGAATAAGCGTGCGCGCATGCGTCATCCTGATGTATATAATATGCTTTATGATAAATATAGATATACTAATACTGTAGCAAAGGTACCCTTTATTAGACCAAACTTTTAGGCACTCTTCTTCATAATTATGAAAGCTGCCAATCATTTATTAACTTTTACTACTCAATATTTTTATATTATTGTTTCCAATCAATACTCGCAAATTAGGTATGCGTTACTTTATATGAAATATAGGTAAACCCTATTTAAATGATATATTCCGCGATTTTATTGAAACAATTGTTTAAGATTAGAAGCGTAGAGTTTTTATGTTCTGTAAAATTACTATTGCATAATACCTAATTAAGGTTAATACAATAAATTCCTATAAAATTAAAAATTCGCCCAATAAGATTATTTTCAATTGCTTTTGAATGCCCACGACAAAAAAGTATTCTCTGTTAATAACTCAATACGAAAATGAACGCTAATTTATTGGCTCAACTCTTTCTGCGCATCTGCCGGCGCGTCGACAGTGTTTATTTCTAGAATTATTTTGATTAGTCACCCACAATTTCGGCAAGGTCGTTTCGTAGAAAAATTGAACAGTTAGGAATTAAAAGTAATATATTTACTCCAAAAGTACTATAAAAAGTTAATAATTAATTATAAATATTGGCGTCAAATCTAAATTTATTTTTCAAAGGTCACGCGATTTTAAATGTTTATACTGCTAAGCAAATGTAGAATTTAATGTATTTTTCACTAATTTTATTAAAGTATTGTTTCATAAAAATTTAAATACGTACATTATGCATATTTTTTTTAACCTTATTTACAACAAGTGACTGCAAAAAACTGTTGAATTAAATTATTTTTAGTAAATTGTTTAAATATCATGCAATAAAATCAAATCAAACAAGAAAAATAAGTAGTGCAATACAAAAAATTTTAGTACATTTTTCTATTTTTATGTAATCTGCAAAGTTTATGCAAAATGAAATTTCTTTTTTCAGGTTAACAGATGAAAAAATCTTGCACAAGATGGCGCCCGATCTCGCATTAAGCACAGGTTGCTTTGTATTAGAAAAAAATAGACATTCTCCAAGAATTTTTAATAAACTTGCAACGAAACTGGACATTTCTAAAGTTAATACTAAATTAGATTTTATGAAATCATTAAATTTGTATTGTACATTAAATTCCAAAGAATCCTATTCAAAAGTTAACTGGGATGTTGTCTTACCTAGAAATAGTTTGCCTTTAAAAGAATGTTCAGTGGTGATAAGTGTTGTGAAGTGCGAAGTCTGCGGACAATCGTTAAACAATCAAACAGATGTGGAACACCACAAAAATTTACATAACCGTTTGGCCGGTTTGACAGATAACGGTTATGCTAGCGGCGACGACAGCGCAAAAGAGTCGAGTGAAAAAGAGAACATGCAAGAAAGCTGTATTGAATGTAACAATAACAATAATTTGGACGACACAGAAAAGGCCAAAGTTAACAAAAAACATGGGCACAGAAGAAGAAGTAAAGATGCTGTCACGAAAGTTACTCTCAAAATTGGAGGTGAAGTTATTTCAAAAGTTTATTGCAAAAAGAAATACTTAAATAAAATCTGTTCTAAAGAAGAGAAAACCAGCGGAACACATCATCATGAGAATTGTAAGAATTGCAACGAGATCAAGGACATTTTACGTAATAACAAAATTAGTAATGCGGGCGCGGCACATGTTCCGTCATCCGATACAAAACGAGATGAAAAACCATCTGATACGGATCAGCCCGATTTTAATGCACTACGACTTCGAAAAATGGCCGCAGCACTCGTGGAACTTGAGCTACGGCAAAAAGCTTATCGTGTAAACGAAGCTTCAGACTGTTTTAGTGGAGATGAATTTAGTGAAGACAAGACTGACGAAGATGATGCTGTGGTTCCGATAGTCGATAATGATCTTGTTGATTCAAATGATATTGATGATGATATCCAAGCAGTTTTACGGAAATCCAGAAGTGCACACGAGTTAGATACATATAATACAAATAATGAATCTGATACTTATTTTGAACGAGAGGTTCTCACACCAATACAAGATTACGAAGTTATTACAATTGATGATGAAGGTTGTGATTTAGAAGATGATTGTATTATTGTTGAAGAAAGGTTAGGTAATCAAAGTTTAAGAGATCCAGAAAATAGTTACGTCTTCCATATTGAAAACAAAGATGATTTTACAAAAGATGTTTCTGGTGTGAAAGACAAACAGGCTGTATCAGAAAAAAGATTGTCAACCAATGATTTGCTAGAAAATGATAAAAGTGTCTCAAAAAAGAGAAAAACGGAAAACGGATCAAATTTACGTACGAGCGTCTCCGAAAATTTGGAAACGCATACGATTCAAAAAGAAAATAATAAAAATTATCAATCACCTTCAATTAAGCTCAGTCAATTTGCGCTACCATTAAGACTGATTAATTTCTAACGAGATCCATTTGTTTCCACGCGTTTTTACGTTCCACATTAGGCTGTTTTTTTTAATTACCACTAAAAGTTAAATAAAAAAATCTTGCGAATTCGAGATTCTTTTCTGTCCAACCAAGTGTATTATAAACAATAAAATTATTGTAAAGTAATAAACGAGTGATAAGTGCGAACTATTTTTGTAAAATAAAGAAGCCTTTTTATTATATAAAAATAACATCGCTAAAAAATCAAGAAAAAGTACGATGATGCGTTAAGTATTTGTAAGATGTAAAGTATTGCGTTCAACTTAGAGTTAACTTTTAATACAAATTATTTTTTTAAATTTTATTTTAATACAAGTTTAAAAAACATGATTTAAGAGTTTTATTGGAAAACTCGATAAACTAAACAATGTAAATATGTTCATATTTTTATTATAAAGATATTCATGCATATTTTTTAATTTTACATATTTTGTTATAATAAAGATTTTTTGATTACGTACTTTTTGTTTGAATTCTGATACTTTAAATTATGCATTTTTGTTAAATTTATTTAAAATCGTATCTCAAACAAGATTATTTTCAATTTGTCTAGATTTAAATAGATCGCATAATAGCTGCATTTGTTAGCGTTTCCTTAAAAATCGAACTACATGTAAAAGAGACAAATATGCCAAACATAATGTGGCAAAAAAGAATTATTTGTTGTTAATGAACAAAGTCGTATCGCTTATGGGATACGATTCAAGTTTACACAGTAATAACGCTGTTTTTAATAAAATTAAAACAAAGTGATAATAATAAATGTTTTTTTTTTTACATTCACTCTCACTATCATTTTAAACCTATTTTATTTCGATCTTTAATTAGAAAAAAAATCAGAAAAAACTAATAATAAACGCACTTTATCTTATATACAATTTGATCAGTGCTTCTGCAATCTCTCTTTTTTCCGTGTGCTTATGCACTAAAGTGTATTTAAAATCAAAATTCTTCCATAAAAATCATGCTTTTTTATTTTTAGTAAAAAGAAATTGCCGAGGAAAATAGGACATTAGTAGTTAAATTTTCGTAATCAATTATTTAACATATGTTTGTATACACATTATTTATTATTATTATTTACTTCTGCATAGATAGTAATTCAACCAGAACGTGATGTAGAAATTAAGTTTCAGCTGTATATATTTTTAATATAAAATAAAATTTCGAAATTTTTTAAAGCATCGAACGTCATTTTGACTTTTAACAGTAAATTACGTTTTGCCTTGTTTAAATCTCATAAGTAATACTGGTCGTTTTTTGAGTCATATTCTTACTGCAACTGCTAATCATAAGTACTCACTGAATAATTGATATTGGTAAGGTTATTTGGTTAATTTCGATCTTCAACTTAAGTAGCATGAATTTACAGTTTGCCAGCAAATTTTATACACCATTGCAGAATCATCAAAGTTATTATAAAATATTTTTGAATATGCGAAATATGTTGTAGGTTTGAAAATACGTCAATATTGGGTGGGGAGAAATGTAACGAAAGCTAATTTTGCATATGGATATCAATGCCGAATATATTTTACCGAAGAGTAAATTTACCGAAAAGTGAAAGTGCCAACAGGTAACATAACCGATTTTTAAAAGTGCCAAAAAAAGTCAAGACGGGTAAAAGCGTCGAAAGATAAAAATGCCGAAATATAAATCTTGACAAAAACAACAAAAATTTAATTATTTTAAACGAATCTTAGTTTTCGGCATTTTTGCTTGTCGTGACATTTTTTTTGGGCATTTTTGATTTTCGGTGGTTTTACCCGGTGGAATTGTTTAATTTAGCATTTTTAACTTTTCGCATTTTTACTTATCTGCAAAACTAACTTTCGTTAGATTTCTCCCCACCCCCTATGCAAAGGGAATAACACAAAATTAACTAAGGAAGCTCTGTTTTACTGACCCAGTTCACCCGGTTGTAGTTATGTCTTGCTGTCTGTAGCTGTTTATGCTGAATTGCAGGTAAAACGCTATACAGTTTTTGGTGCTTAGATGCAAATATTAATTATAAATAATGTCTGGATGTGTATGGCCATCGATACAATGTCTACGAAATGTGTTTTGTAGTTTTTTTTTATGCTTACATATCGATTTGCGATAGTATAGCTAAATGACCAAAATAAGCTAAAAATAAGCTAAAAAACTGTTAACTTTCTACCAAGGCTAACGTATTTCGTGAGCCAAGTCAATTATTATTAATATATATTTTTTAATAGAAAACAGCTAAATTTCTCAATAGCGTAAAAACGTATTTAGCAAACACAAACGGTATTTAAAATAAACAAATGGGCACATTTTGTTTTGGGGCATCATAAGGAATCTTTTAAAAGAATTTTTTTTCATTTATACTCTTTTACACAATTTTTTTCCATTGATTATATCAACTAAACGAAAATTATATTGTCGGTTTCTACGAAGACTAGCACAACTCAAAAAAAGCCTATTTTAATTTTAGCCAGTTTTAAAAATACATTCGTTTAGCTGAGTTCGTCAACCTGATATACGTTAGGTATAATTCGTATACTTTAAATTTATCAGGTCTTAATCAGGACAAATTTATTTTACTTAGGTGCCTAAAAATGGCAAATTGAAATAAGCCTTTTTTAAGTTGTACTAGTCTTTGTAAGAAGCGTCGATAATGTACTCTAAAATAAAAACTTTTGTTGCATGTAAAGAGGCCGTCGTAC
This sequence comes from Cecidostiba fungosa, assembly GCA_900474305.1. Taxonomy (NCBI): domain Eukaryota; kingdom Metazoa; phylum Arthropoda; class Insecta; order Hymenoptera; family Pteromalidae; genus Cecidostiba; species Cecidostiba fungosa. Next base: position 9,402 of record UCOJ01002444.1, read on the forward strand.
TTCTAGAAAAACGGCTCATTATCTGATTTAAAAGATTACGAAAAACATTTTTCGCAACCTGTGAGTTTGGGCTTAGATCAGATCAGTCAATTGTTTTGACAGTCGGAAAAACGAACTTTGTAATATTAGTTTCTCCGCATTTTTCCCAGGATCTAATTATCAAATGCTATCCAGCTCACTTCCTCGCAAAGACAATAACATGTTCTATGCCCTGTACTTTTTGAGTCAGAAAATTAGCCATTTTTTTAGAAGTTGGGAGCAACGCGCGGGTAATTTCAACGTTTTTAGTATATCTATATAAAAATACGGTGGCCTCTCAAGGGGGCTGTACCGTTAAAAATAACTTAAAATATTTGGTACGTCAGCCATGTCACCTCCCAGTCATAATACATGAGAAGTATTATGACTGACGTTTCAAATATTCAAAATTATTTTTAGCGGGGGTCGGTGTAGATTGACTTTAGACATATACTGCCGTTGCAAGCAAAAAATACTCTTTTTATCATATATCTTTAATAAGAAAATAATTTTGAGACGAAAGTAAAATTTTGAAGTTACGGACCTTTTTGCTTTCGACGGCAGTATAGTATAACCGGTAAAAAGAAGGATGTATTTGCGCTATATAGGTTTTTTCCCTAATGAATACGTTTTTTGGGATTAAAAAAATGGGAGGTGATTCTTTACTACACATAGTTGGATCGGACTCAAGTCGTTTTTACTTCTCATTTTTTAAAGTAAAAATACGAATGATAAGGAATTGTTATTTCTCGGAATTGTCTTATATTTTTTAAACCCAAAAAACGTATTCGTTAGAGAAAGCCGGAATGACAGCATGTTAGCCGCATGTCAAAGGACTATAGTTAATCCAGGTAAGTTAAATATTTATTTTGTGATATTTAATATATTTAATTTCATAAGTAATGTCTTTTAGCCCACAAGCGCATAAAGATGATTGCAGACCTAAAAAAGATTGTGAGCTATCGCATTGTTTACACAGAATACAATCCTTTAGTAATAAATACAATCCTTTAGTAATAAATTAATATTCAGGCATTATCGCAACATAAAACGTTCGAAATTGCTTCTTCAATTATTTCGATTTTTAACATAATAAAAAAACCCCTGAGTAATTAAAAATGTTCCTCACTTATTGTGGAAGTCAATCAGAATAATAGTGGAGTAGTGCACCGCTTTGCGGACCAAAGTGCAAAATATTGAAAAATGAATTACATTGAGCCAGATAACTATGGGATAAGGGTTCCCTAATACTTAATCATACTGAAGTTAAAAGCTAAAAAGGAAATGAGTTTTAACCGATTATTATTTCCTACTACACGTGGAGGACTACATATTGGCAGTTTTTCAAAATTAGTCCCAATAAACCGTTGTTTTTAGTAACCTACAAATAGGTGGCTTTATATGCCGAGCAGACGATAATTGAGGTTTAATTTTCTTCCTATTTTTAACGAACTTGTAAATTGATTAAAACTATCAGGAGAGGTTTTCTACGTGAATAACGGCTTAAATTTTTGTTTCCAATTTTTTGGGTTCATGTAAATTGTATTATATTGCCGTATTTTGTTAAGAAAATTTAACCTAAATCACTTTCGGCTTGGTAGTTCGGCTTGGCACGTTAATAGAGGTGTGGCTTTATTAATTTAAGTATGCTTTAATATCAGTATTTGAAACTGTACCTTTTTTATACTACTATGAATTTCAACATTTTATTCATATATGAATATTGTTGATGAGGTTCTATACAAATTTTAACTTGAAACTTTTTTTAAAAATAGGAATATATGTTTCACACATATGTCGCATAGAGAACTTTAATTGTTGTTTTGATTTTATGAAAAAGTTGCATGCAATTTCTCGGTTGGAGGTTTCTCCGAATGTATTGATTAACATCTTAAATTATATATTGTTTAATTTGAAAAACTATTATCTAAGTCATAATAATTGTTCATTGAACTATGAATGTATTCAATACCATACTATATTTACGTAATATTAACGGTCAAGTTGTTACGTGAAAAATTAAGTCATTATTTACGTAATAAATTACGTTACCCTTACGAATATACAATATTTATATATTAGCATAAATCGATACTGATAAATCGTACCGGATAATTGTGCCTGAATATCTTTTACCTTTCGATCAAAGATCCGTGCGAAATCCATACAGAAATCTTTACGGGAATGTACGTACGAGGAACTACGCAACTGAATTTGTACTTAATTTGAGTCGGAATTTGCGTACACTGTTAAAAATACTACCTTAATATTAATGCAATGTACTGGAAGTTGATTTCAGGTACGTACATTAACTCGATTTAATGAATGTTTATTAAATTTCAGTTACTTGTAAACATTAAATTTATTGATAATTACCTTAAAT
>UCOJ01002445.1:0-11785 GCA_900474305.1 Cecidostiba fungosa
CAAACAAGGACTAAGGTGAATTAGCTTCACCTTAGTCCTTGTTTTTGCAAGTGTGCACGCAGACAAAGTCATCCTCGCGAATTCCCAGTTAATCCCTAAACTACATAATAGCTTCATTTCTATTTTAAGCGACGTGTGTCTGTCAAATTCTATAATAACAACTTTCGGAGACTTTTCGTCCTAGATAAACAGTCCCATATGTTTTAACTAGCGTGACTATCGACTTTTCCAATCACAGGTTCCTTAATCGCTTGAAAATGCGGGTTTCCCTTTTCAAAGTTATATACGCCTAAAAAAAGTTACAAAGTGTCGATAGATAAGAGAAAATCCGTATAGCTTTGGTATCATTACTATAAAAAAAAAGACCTGCCGATTTCAAAATGCAACAGTACCCGAAAACTCCCGCAAAATCCGCTTGTCCAATATAGCCGTCGACCACAACAGTTAAATCAATTGCACCGCTATGTATACTTACACATACCTATACCGAAAAACCCAGGCATTGTCCCGATCCGTGAGAAGCCTCGCCGGTGGTTTGTTTACAAACAAAACGAGCGCGCCGATGATAAGACGCTGCAGCGCATGCATATTACGTATTATATAGCGGAAGACACCTGTTAGCTCTGGCAAACAAGGCTTCTCGTGGGCGGTCGTGAATTTCGGATTTTTCTAACTTTTCGAAAAACAAAAAAAAAAAGAAGAAAGAATCCGTATACACACACACGTGCACGGGCAAGCGTGAAATTGCGGTGTATAATACGCGGAAATTTGATTGAACGAGTTCGAAGAGCTGGGAAAAAGAGGTGCAAGAGTATTAGGGAGAAAGATCAGCATAATACACACACACACACACAGATGCATCAAAGAGTGAAGCTGTAGAGTCGAGCGAGAAAGAGTGTGAGAGTTCGGAGCAGGTGTTACTGCGCGAGAGAGGAGGTCCGCGTGGTGGCGATCCTGTGGGAAGCTCGGAGGAAGTCAACAAGAACTCTTCCGAGTGCGGCGTCGTCGTTCCCACGATTTCAGCCCCCGGCCTTCGACGCACGGGGGCTTCCCCTACTTACTCGGTTCTCTCTATATATATACGTATAATACGTGTATACACACACACGTACACATATATATACATATACGCATCGAGAGTAGGGGGGCGACAGAGACGGAGCCACTCGGCCGAGACAGATGTGCCCCACTGTGGGAAACCAGCGCTTGGCTTGGTGCTCACGGCGCTGCTCTGCTGCTGCTCTGCTCCCCCTTCTCTCGATGTATATATACTCATTCACTCATCATCTTTCGCCCCCTACTCGCCTTTGCTTTCTTCTTCTTCGTCTTCTTCTTCTTCTTCTTCTTGTGTATTATGATGATGCTGTTGTTGGCTATTTGGCTGGCCGATCACGTGTCGCACGTGTTTTGAGTGCAGCGCGTTGTTGAAAATTCTACATTCGGGGGGCTTAGTTCCTTATTATTCTCGGTTTCGTGGTTGTAGTGGATCTTCTAAGACGTAGATTAGGGGGGCATGATTTGTTTTTGTCTCGTTATTAGTTTCGTCATATATAGGTCAGCGATGTGATAAGTACACAACTCTTCGACAAACTGTAGACGATGCCCCCCTAATTAGACCGCGTCGAAAGAGTTTACCCCTTTTCTACTCAAATCGTCTCACTTATATTCGTCGACCCCATCATCATCACTTCAAGCTCTTATTATAAATGTACCGCTATAATAGTCATCCCCCCTGATAGTCCAAGCTTAGAATAACAATTTCGACTTATATACAGTCTGATTAATGGGACGGCCATCGGCATCGAGTTGCGTTATCGGGGGATCGCGTGAGTATATATACAATATATACATATATGTATAATATGCGTGAGGCTCACTGGATCGTTTCCCACGCCGCGCTACCTGCTGCACCTTGCTTGCTCACTCTCACTCGCCAGCGGAACATCTGCCGTTCGGGCCCAATATAATGTCTCGCCATACTATATATATATATACCTATACACAGGCGAGAGCGTGTTTCGAGCCATGGGAATTTCGGACTCGGATTTTCTTTTTATACGCGTCGATGTATAGGTATATACAGCTACCTGAAGACGAACCCCCGAGAGAAAGAACCGCGCGATGTTGCACGTGCACTCAGCGGGACGCTATATACCTATACGGGGGCGGGGAAGACTAGTGCCACAAAACGCAGATTAGTTTAACGGGGCTCGTCCTAGAAATGGAAATAGAAATCGGAGGCTCGAGGGAGGAGTTGTAAAGCAGCGAGAAAAAAAAGAGATTGAGCGATTAATAGGGGGGTGCTTTGCGTCTTACCGATATGTGTGTCTGTGTGTATAGCCGCAATTTTTAGAGATTTTTAGAGACTTGCGTAATTTTTAACACCTATAGCGTTCATCCTCTTAAGATCTTGAATTTCTATAACTCAATGCTATAAATACACAAAAAATACACCCATCAAACTTCATCCCTAACAAAAAAAAAAAACCTGTTCTTCTGATTCCAGGAGCCGAAGGCTACGACAGTACAAAGCTAGCAATGGATTACCACGCGGTAGGTTGGGGCGAGTGTGTGGCAGAAGTAGGCCGTTACCTCGTCACCATGGAGGGTCTCGACGAGCGGGACCCACTGCGACTACGACTACTCTCGCACCTCCAGAGCTTCCATCGTGAGCAGCCGACTCAATCGACCCCCCAGCAAGCGTCACCTCAGCAGCAACAGCAACAACAGCAGCAAACTAGTTACGAGCAGCCGTCTTCCTCGAGCTTGCATCATCCGCCCCTTGCCTGGCCTCCCGCCCAGTATCCGGGACCCGGACCCGGACAGTATCCCGGTGTACAATACGGCCAACAACAACACGGAAAACCTTACAGACCTTGGGGAGGAGCTGAAGTAGCCTACTGATCGAGACCACCAGCAGCAGCAGCAGCAGCACCGAATCTATTACACAACATGATAATAGGCACAATGTAATAATCAACGTGAACCAAAGGCGAGATTATTCTTGCCGATATACAAGTCCAAATCTCTCAGGTAGATCGTCAATTGAACCAAAAAAAAAAAACGAAATATGTAATTTTTCTGTAATACGGAAACTAGGACAGCGAGCGAGTTTATGATATGCGCGATAATTTATAGCTGTAAGCCACTGTCGTTTATATATTTATTAAGCTATTTATATATAGATATTGTATGTAACAATTCAGTTGTGATACGAGCACAACGCATAGTCATGATTAGTACCTTATAAGAGTGATATAATATACGATGAACTATTTATTTTATACTACTATTTGTATAGTGTATATAGAGAGAGACTGCGAGAAAGATTTTTTTGTAAATAATATATTTTATAAGAGTGACGACGACGACGAGGGAAGAGAGTCAATTGTACGGTTTTATATGTACGTGAGTTTTTTTTTTAAATACTGTTTGCGAATGATATATAGTACGAGTACACAGACACACAAAAACGACAAGAAAGAAGACACATCGAGTGAGAAACGAAGCATATTTTTGCAATACAAATTTTTTAAATAAAAAAAAATGAGGTTGCATATTGAAAAGAAAGAAACTCTCGTTGTTCCTTTATTCGATCCTAATTCCTCCATTCCTAATTTTCACGGCCGAATGAGTTCGTCCGAAAAATTTGACAACACACAGACGAAAAAAAGAGACTCTCGGCGGAGGAAGCAATATATAACCATCTTAAGCCTCCAATTACAAAGGAGCCTCATACCTTTTTCGTCCCTTCAGTATACCAGTTAGACACTATACACGGAGCCGTTCCCAGAAGACCCAAAATTCGTTCTGGGCGATTTCGGAATTTTCGGCTCTATAATGGAAGAAGAAGCCTTCGTATGTATACAAGAAGAAGGTAAAGAAAATCGATTTTTCCCGCCGCCGACAAAGTGAGAATAGAGGCCGCCGGACAGTGTGTAAAGAACCATTATGGCCATCGATCGTATAGAGGCTTAAAATGCACTTCTATGCTGAATAAAAGCAATGTCCGAGAGAAAGAGCTGTGCCGCGCTAAAATATATTATGCCGACGACTTAACGAGTCCTCAATTTTACGTGTATTTTCGGACACGTTTGCACGCTAATACCGAGAAATACATTATTCATATACATATACGCGTTCAGTGCTTTGTCGATGCACACGAGTAACGAGGATTTTTTTTTTGTTATCCTTTACAGACGTAATCTTGCGTTTACTTTTTTGTTCTTCGCGCCGAAATTTGCATATACGCGGCTAATCGCTGCGTTTTCTGCTGAAAAATGGGAGATTAGACAATGCGGCGCGCACGTGCGGAAATCGTTACTTTTGCTTTTGTTTCTCGAGTGTGTATTGAATATTTATTTTTTTTTTAACGAGGCTTAAACGCTGTTGTGGTGCTAATGAACCGAAAAGGATTATTTGCGCGAGAGAAAAGTACTTTTTAGAAAATTTAAACAGCAGCACGGTGAGCGTAAAAAAATTAAATATGAATCGTCTGCTATATAGAGGCGTATAAAAATCTTCAAGTACGCAAGGTGCACAAGTGGAAAGAAACATTTTGACACGTGTAATAAAAACTTGACACCTGCAAACTATCTAGAAACGACTTTAGTAACTGCAAGTGCCGCGGCACAAGTGGATTTTTCAAAGAGTTAAAGAGTCAAGTGCATCTAAAGAGTTTAATTTTAATCGTTCTCAAAAAAGCAATTAATGAATATAGTTTTCACAGTAAGAATTGACTTAGTATTATAATTATGTGATTTATGACTTTGGGCAAGGTGTAAAAGGATGGGCGTTTGGAAGCGAGGTTTTTCGAAAAACGAGTAGTCGAATGATTATATTTCTAAATAAATTTAAATTTTATTTCTCTAACTTTGTGTGCTTGTCGCATTTATATCACAGTCGTCGGAGTGAAAGCGAGAATTCACGCTCGCTCCACTCGTATTTTGTTGAACAGGCGCACTCTTTGCAATAATACTTTGCATATATATATACATTCATATTAGTATAACATAGATCGCATTGTACAATCGAGTCTACTAAAATTAATCACGTTGTACAGTAGTAATAAGTGAAAGAAACGTAAAAACTACCTAGATCACATTTTACGCTTTAAATGCCGGAGAGTAGTAGTGTACATATAAATATACAATGAGATGGTGATTCGAATTTTGTACTATAGTTTTGGTGTATACACATGTATTTCGATCAAGCGATAGACCATAAATCCAAAGAAAGAGCGAGTGAACCGATAAAGTTCGATTTGAATCTAGTCTACGCGTGTGTACAACATTACGTAACGCAGTCGATGACAAAATTCGCGAACATTCAAAGCTTAAAAGCTAAGTGTCTCTATATAAAACAAAAACAAACGTAAAAAAAAAACAGAAGAAATTAAATTAAATTGAACCTAACTACAAACTAAAGGAAGACATTGATAATAGGAAAATCCTCAAGACTTAGCGCTGTCGTATATAGGTAATAGAGCAACACCCGTTGCTCCTTGAGAATATATATCTATCACAATCTTGTTGTCGTCGTGGATATTGACGTTTTTTCTTTTCGTCGAGAGATCGTAGAAGCTGCTTTGCCGCGAGAGAGAGAGAGAGATAGAAGCATCATCATCACGGGATACAATCTTCATCACAAGTCGTATCACAAATCCGCACTCGATGGATATATAATATACGTATACATATATCACTGGGCTGCTTTTAGATGCAATTCTTTGCACGCACTTTGTTATGTTTGCTTTCTTCAGCGCATCATCTCGTTCTCGAGGTTCTCGTTGCGCTGGTTCTCGTCGCGCTCGTCGCAGTGGCAGCAGCAGCAGTACTCGAAGCTCTCGGGAGCGACGTAGGTGACGAAGGTGTCGACGCTCTTGGCGTCTACGAGAGACGGCAGCGAGCACGAGGTGACGGATAGTCTGTCCAGGTCGAGGTCGTACAGCCTGGTCTGTTGAGTCCAGCTAGCTGGCACTTGCTGGGGCTGTGCCTGCTGGCTTTGCTGCTGTTGCAGCTTCTTGGCTAGTCTGGCGGAGGACGAGATATTTTTGATCGCCTGTAACAAAAAAGAGAGCGAGAAATTAGATTGGTTTGTCGTTATGATAAATATTTTCTTTTTTTTTTCTTCGTGCAGTGAAGGTTATATTGCAATGGTATAAAAAAAAACGATGCCTACCTTGAGGATCCTCCTGCCGGACTTGGTCAGTGCCTTCTTGAACATCATGTTGAAGCTTGGAGTTTCGTTCGTCGTTGAACTAGTAGAGAGAATCTCGAACAGCTGAGTCTCGCAGTAGATCGATTTTCCAGTATACGTGTATATACGGTATACAGGAGTCGCAGTCGAATCGACGCAGTGAAACGTATAATAAACAACTGTAGCACAGAACACAGTAAAAATTCACAGACAGCACAAAGTCGTCGAGTAGTAACTGAGAGTATAAGCAGCAGGAGCAGCAGTAGTATACACGAGAGATGTGTCGAGTCGGAGGCTCAGCAGAGAAGTACGTCTGGTGTGGGTTTTGCCGAGCGTTTTATAGCGGCGAGCGCCCCCGCCACCTTTGCTCTTCCCCCGCTCCGGAGCCGAGTATATCGTGAGAGAACCGAGCAGCTGCAGCTGCCTCGTCCACCCCCGTGTAGCGAGAGCCTGTTCGTGCCTGCTTCGGCTTTACCAGATGCCAAGATGCCCTGGGAACTCTGTGGGAACCTTCTCTCTCGCGCGCAGCTCCTTCCTTTGTGTGCGTCAGTCTATACTGTCCTTCCTTTTACACACAAAACATTCCGGGAGTGTAAGCAAAGCTATATGGGGATTATATTCTACGGGCGGCGAGGGTGAGAGAGAGAGAGAGTGGGATGAAAAGAGAGATTTGCGTGCTCGGACCTGTTTTTCGCTTTTCCTCTCGCCCCTCGCAACTTGTTCGATCTTGCCTAGCTGCGATCCTCTGTTGTAAAGTGCATTCCTTTACCTCTCTCTCTCTCTCTCTCTCTGCTTTTTCAATGACTCGAACATCCTTCGAAGCTGTATATATACCTGTTATGGTCCAGTATACGCTGGCCTGCATTAATTAGGCCCCGGGAGAGAGAGAGTCGAAAATTTTCTTGCACGTGCAAGTAATAATATAGCTACGAGCCCACCGTTGTCTCATCTTTCGGGAGAGCCGGTGTTTCTCCATTATACTCGGATTTACGAGTGGGCGGTTATAATTCGTTGCTCCTCTCGTGTATTCGATTACCCGCGATGCAGGTAGGCTGCTGCGAGAGATTTTTCCTTATTACAGGCGAGAGGAAAAGTAATTTCAGGTGCCTTGAGATTTTTTAATGACGCTGTAGGTGGAAAAAGCGTTTTTTTCGGGGAGGATTGATTTATTGTTAGCGGCGGTGCTCTGAGTGAGAATAAAGGAAAGTTTAATTTTCCTGGAGGAGTTATTATAGTGACGTGCGGGGGATTCGATTTTAAATTTTTTTGTATAATGCGTGAAACTTTTCCTTCCTTCTATGAAAAATTCATCCACGTGTATATACGAAAAACATATTCTTTCTAGAGCAACGCAAATTGTACATACTTGCGTCACAGCGTAATAGCACTGTGATTGTTTTTAAATTCGCATACACCGCAATCCAATTTACGAATAATAATTGCAATTAAATTTCATCAGGATTCCATATACGTGCGTGCCATCATCATATTCCACTTGCTTACGTAAATCAAGTCTCGCCGCTTTTTTTCCTTTTCAAATGAAGCCGGCATTTAAATTATCGATCTGCACACACAGGTTGAAATGCGCGCGTGACGTCAGGGGAGAGCTCAGTACCTATAACGCGCTGTATATGTATGTTATGTACTCACTCTCCTGACGTCTCGGGTGTACAATAGGCGCGTGTATATCAACCCCTATAAATTTCGCCCTGTCGGCCTCGGTTTCGCCCTTACAATCAAGCCTCCTCATACATAATACACTGCACGCGAACTTTAAATGCTACTGGCTGATGCACGTGTATATAGCTATGCAACTTGTTACCTTGTACATATATAACGTAGTGCGGGGGTGAAGCAATTTTCGGTGCTTATTATGTGTGTTTCGAGTACAAGTTTATATTGCGTCAAATATTGAATTTTGACTTTGGCTTCATCAGGGATAAATTAATATTTACTTTAAGTTTCATCATTTCTGTTGGCGAACGTGCGTTACAATACCGCTAATTACAAGTTTGTTGATAATATCGGCGCATTTTTTTACACTTTGTAGAAAGACTGCGTTGGACCTACAACTTTGTTGCTTTTTAAATGTTATATTGTCTGAAAATTCTCTTGAAGTTTTTATCATTTATGCAAAAACTAAATAGTGGAAATTCTCCAAAAACTTTTTACTCATAGTTTTACTAGGTTAGATAATAGACAAAAGAAGCTGTAAGTGTTCGAGCTATTTTCACAAAAAAATGTAGTGTACTCTCCTCAAAAAAGTCATCAACGATACTAGCGGGCTACAACATATAGAGGAGAGTGGCGCACTTTCTTCGGCACTTTAGTAGCTTTTCTCATGTTTTTCTTTGCGAAATTCTTATATTGGAGCAGAATATAGAGTAAATGGATTTTTGAAACGCTGTTACTTGAATTTTTCGGTGTAAACCATCACAAAAACATTTATAAAATATTTTTCTTATGTATATCATAATAAGCATAATCACATTGTACGAATTGACCCCCACTCAGGGCACTACCATAAACATATAATTTATTGTAATTTTGTCAATACCTATATGTCATTTTATAAATTTCGAAAGTATAAACGTATCGTACGTAAACAATGGAAAAAGTATTATGATAAAAAACGTTTTTTCGCTGTTTCCCATTAAAATACACATATTTGCTCCGATATTTATTTTGTTTTATTATTGCATTTCACAAAAGTATTCCATTTTGTACGTGTACTTGCAAGTCTACAAACGTAAAATTAAATTTTTATGATGTTTGCTTTTATTTCCAGTCGTAAAATAAATACGCAGAAGTTACACTCGTAACTTTCAAAATCGTAAATTGTTTATTAAAATCGCACAGTTATAACTGACACACGGGGTGGTAACATTATTCTCCCTCGTGTTTTTTCCTTTTTACTCCCAATATACTCAAAACGCTGAAAAATTTGTTTAGGTATAAGCATAATCCAAAGATTCGAAAAAAATTTCTCCTGAAAGCGCATCGACGCGTAGCCCACTTTGTCGCCCTCGTATACATCACTATTTGTATTTCCTCCAATTTTCCCGGCAACATGTCCATCGTGTGCAAGTTAAAACAGGCTCTCGACGACCAACGCGACAGGCCAATAGGTATATATCCCTTGGTTCAAAGAAACATCAATAAGGAGGTCTGCCTGCGTCTTCGGGTTTCAAGCGGCGAAGCGTTGTATACACGATACTTTTCACGTGCACCACATAGACGACTGCTCCTCTAATACCGACGACGTTCATTCACGAGGAGTATTATATAGCTTATATTGCTTGTTTAGGCGACCAGCCGAGCGTTGGCGCCCTTTTTTCCAAAATTCCCGTCACATGTTTAGTTTTAGAGGAAACTTTTGAGAGGCGACCGAACCGGGAGGAGCATCAATAGCTATATAACCTTGTATAGCTCTCTGCACGTGCACGACCGCGGGGGGACCTTTCAGATCTCGTTTGAGATAATGCAGATCTACTGAGATGTTGGTCGTTGCTTGAAAATGCTTTTTTTTTTGTGGACGAAGAAAGATGGAAAATTGTGGAATGTCTTTGTGGAAGCTTCGTGGGGTTTGGTAAACAGTTTTGAAAACTCAATAGTGGTATGGTGGCGACATTTTTGCAGTGTTCCTTTGAACCGAAAGAAATTTTGCTTAAAATTTGTAGCGGTAGATACCTACATATAATTATGCACTCACAAAAATGTAATCTTGAAATTAGCGGACGTCTTCTCAAATATTCGCCAAAACGAAAATCCACTTGATGTTTAATGATTCTTTTATGATTAAGAATAATCCATTGGAATCAATCGATGCCAATCTCTAAATGCAAACGGAATTTTCTTGATCATAAAAGAATCATTTAACATTAAGTGGATTTCGTTTTGGCGAATATTTGAGAAGACGTCCGCTAATTTCAAGATTACATTTTTGTGAGTGAATTGTATCAACATAATTATATACTTGATTCACACGATTAAAAACTCTCGATCGTTAAATACAAAACAAAGAAAAGTAAGATAATAACAACCTCGTGAGTAAGGATGAGAAAATAAGACTCACTTGCTAAAGGCGTTAGAAGCGACGGTCATTGTTGATGCCGGAGGAGAGCGTCGATATGTCGAGTATCTATCAGTTCAAGACGACGACTGCTTCATTAGAGCTTCTCTTGAGGAAACGAAAATCAACAGAAAGTCTCGTGAACTGATAATAAAATACGTCAGTCACACTTGCCGGTCACACACACACACACGCGCGTACAGTTTGCGATCTTTGCCGCCACGGCTAAAGATCTATAAGCGTGTGTGTCTCGTAGTGTCTTTTTATCGCAGTTTTATAGAGAGCCAGTAGAGATTACAGTCACTCGCGCGCGAGCTCGGATTTTGAACTGATGCGGAATATACACACATATGTGCAGAGTATTGCGCGCAGGAACACACGCGGCAATTGGTGTTAAGGCTACGCGGACTATCGGCTCTTCCCCTCTTTCTCACTCACTCCCACTTCGGAGTGTATTATATATATGTATATAATAATACGCGGCGCAAACGTGTTTCTCTCCCCCATCTGCTGTCGCTCTCGTTTCGCCGCTGCACAGTATAGCGCGCGGAGTCTCTTTGCTCCAAACAATCGGTTTAGTATATATACATAGTATACCTATGTTGCCATTTTTTTGCTGCTGTGTATTGTGTCCAACGATGTAAACAGCTGTTGTATTCACCTGAGATGTGCGTTTATATACGTTGAATATTATGTGTATATGTATACGTATAGAACGATTAAAACTGCGGAGGCGATAAGCGCGGCCAGGAAATTAATTATCAAGTCTGTGTTGTTGATATGATTGCTTCGCGGATGGGCTAGAATTATTGCATGTGCGAGAAGTTGTCTATTAACGATTGTCATGTAGCTATATTTTTGTGTTCGATTGAATTTACGTTGTCGTGAAATTGTTCGGCCACAGGAGCCGATATATTAGATAAGAAATTGTTGTTTTCTGTTATCCTAATTTTTATCTCAAAATCTTGGCGGATATGAAGCCTCGAAAAAAAATAAGTCTGTGATTTTATCGTGTTTTTGCTGGTCTTGTGAGAAATTCCTTTCTTTACGCGTGGATTACTATAAAAATAAAACATCGTCACCCTTGCATGACGCTTTCGCGATAATCTCTCAGTTTTCTTTTTAACTATTTGCGCGGTGCAGCTCTTCACTATATATATTATATTATGAGGATACGTGGTGTGTTTTTCTTGCTTATAAGCAGTCGGTCGGACGATGTTCCAGAGTATAATTATAATGGATTTATCGCGTTTTTGGCATGTGATATTCGGCTTTTCTTTAATTTGATTTTTCCGGAAATATGATGGAATACCGCCAAATCTTTTTTACGCCATTATCTGCCTTAGGAACATAGTATTTGTAAATTATCTATTCATTGTAGGACAATTTAATGAAACGAAAATCAAGGAAATTATTATAAAAAAAATGATAGTCTCAAAAATAGTTTTTGTTTTTAACGTATTGCAAATGATGTTTATTTTATATAAGGAGAAATCAGTGCTATATATATTTCTT
>UCOJ01002446.1:0-11782 GCA_900474305.1 Cecidostiba fungosa
AAACAAACTTAACAGTCGAAATATGGGTGTTAGGCAGTTTCCGCACGTGTACTAGGTATTAAACAATATTACAAAATTAAGTTTATAAGACAAAAGCTGAAATTAAAATTTTATTTCGTCAGGCAAATTTTAAGAAGCAGTGACCATTGTGCTAACTACAATTTGACTTTGTCCGACGAAATACGTCGTTATTGTTTAATTTTAATTGCTGAATTTTTTTTAACATTCCTTAATACTTATTACAAGCGCACTAATTATAATCGTTACAAATGTGTCTGATCATATAAAACATCCTTAGGGTACAGTCTTATAAGAAGGACTCACTGAAATATTATATATTGAGTAACCAATGTGCTCACATTATAAGCACGACTGTTATTTAAGAATTGCTAAAATCGAAAGTTGCGTAAACAACTCGTACAAAACCATAAACCTATAACCTCTCGCCAGAGCGTTTTCGTTGTTAACGCTGTTAAAAAGTTGATACTGATGCGAATGCGAGAAGACTGCATCCGAACGAAATTAGCTACAACGATCATCGTCATGGCAACAAACGCTCCGCCGATTCCAGCGAATTCTCGAGGCCACAGTAGATAGCTTGCGCGCACACGCGTCGTTGTCAATTAATAAATCATCTGTCGTCAACCTCGTTGTTGCCGATCGCGAGCTCGTTCCCTCGGTGCTTCGTATCGCTTTTTCTCTCTTCTTTTACATAGCCGCGATACCAGATAACGTGCGTATGAGTACTCTCTTTTTGCGCTCGATTTTTTTCTGTCGCTATAATACAAACCTATAATAACACATACGCGCGCCGATATTATATGGGCGAGCGATCGGTAGAAGAACGCGCGAGTTATACGCGTAGCGCTCGTTTTTACCGATCGAAGATTTCGGATGATCGTGCGTATTCGTTTCGTTGGGTACAATATATTTGTACCCTTGCGATGCCGATTGTCGACTTTGTAACAACAAGCGCGAAATAAATAAGCCCCAGCGTATGAGTCCTCTCAGACGAGGGTCAAAGGTCGACATTTATTTACCGATAAATGTAGTCCGCCACTGTTTGTAAGCAGAGCCGACAAACAAGTGCATGTTTCATTTAGAACTAATAAAGTTTGAATATTATATAATTTACATACGTTAAATTAATTTAACGCAAGTAAAATTAATTTAAGTTACATTAAATTAATTTAAATACTCTGTGTCGGTCATCTATATATATACACATTACACATGTAATACAATGCGCAGCAAACTGCACCTACCGTCTAACATGTAGATTAAATTCAAAACAATGTCTGCGAAATTAAAGAATTACGACGACTTTATCCCCTTGTCGGCCAAACATCCAAAAGTGAAGATAGTAAAACGTCATTTCTCACAACACACCGTGTAATGCTTGCTACTCGAAAATACACCACTGTCTCAACACCATCGTCGCGATCAAAATTATCACAGAATGAACTACTTGTTATTTCACAGCACACACGTAACCTAGTTATATCAACAGTTAATTAGGTCGAATAATTCATGCGCGAAAAAACGTTTGATTGTCGTCGCGCACGAGTGTGGACATCCAAGAGGGAGAGGAAAAGAAAGACTGGTTATATTAGCTGATTCGACTGGTCTTTGCGAGCGAGCAGACAGGTCGAGCTAGGTCAGCAGATAAAATCCAAAATATTGGAGGGACTTACGCAAAAAAAAACTGGTCGATTGAAATAACGCTATACGCACTCTCTCCCCTATCTATAATCGAAGAGACAAGCAGATCTCGTGTTCTTTTAATTCGATGCACGATGCTCTCTTTTCACCGATCAGATACCGTGGCTGTGTTGCATTTGAGCATCGGTTTTGGTTGTGTCATCGCGAAAGAATTACTTGTTGTCGTCTTTGATAATTGAAACAGGTTGGTGACGTTTCTATTTGTGTCGTGATTTTTTTTACTACTGCGGGGTTTAATTCTTTTGATAAACGGAAGCTTTATATCCAGCAAAATTATTATACATGGAATGCACAGATATAAGTAAGTTGCATACGTCATGAATAAGTTGTTTGTGCGTTATTTCATGATCTTTGCATGTACCAGATTTTCAACTGTAGAATTGATTTTTTTTTGTTGCGACATCAAGCCGACCTCTTAAACGGGCATCAACTCTTAATCATCGCGACATTATTCGTAATTCAGAAATTACAAGCTTGAAATGGTTTATAAATCAGAATTTTTTTAGAAGAGCTTAAATTAAGCTATGTCTGCCATCAGTTAAAATCTATAATAGTAGTTTGAGTGATTTAAGAAGTAGCATGTCACAGATGAACGAATAAAAAATACTAGCCGATCGAACGTGATGCAGTTGGTGTATGCTATTAAAGTCTCACGTACGCCTGCGATTGAATATGCCGTAATTGTAATACTCGCTCAGTGATTGTATGATATTTATTGTTAGAGACAAATTAAACCGGCTTCACGAAAAAGATCACGTGTGTGTAAGAAAACGTAAACAAAATCCTGCTTCTTGATGAAAAAAAAAAAAAAAAAAAACGAATTGATTCGCGGAAATGCCGCATGTATATGCTGTAGATCCAAGGACATCTACTCATTCTTATGTGCAATGATTTCTTTTTCACCTTTTACTCTTATTCACCGCGACAAAGTTTTGTGATCTTTTCATGGACATTCTGATTACGGCTTTTTCAACTGTACACGCGGAAAGACATATGCGTAAATAATCTTTACTTCTTTAATTTTGGACTCTAGAAATGCAAATGATTTGGAATAACTTTATCCATTTAAATGGCTAGTGTATAAGCTCAAATTTTAGTCATTCTAGAAAAAGAAACAGATATAGTATTAGTTACTGGCGCTAGAATATTCGATAATCTTTGCATTGGACATGTCATAACGTGTACCAGCAGAAATGAATTGATTGCAGATGCAAATCTTCTTCCGATACAAGACATCAGTTCGTCTGCATGGCCACATTGTTAAGAGTCTCAAAGTCAAATGAAAATTCAAATTTCCCGTTACAATATACAGCAGACAAAAACCACTAATTTGCTCATAACGCGCAATAATGAGAATAACTTGATTTTTGTTATATTTAGTTATGAAATTTTACTTATTATCATCTCAAGAATTTTTTAAGTGCTTGAAGAAAAGGAGCCTTGGCATATAGCGGACAAGCGCAGAAAAACAAAAAGCAATTCGAGCGACTAAAATAAAAAAAAAAGATCTCTCAAAGATGAATAGTCAGATGCAGAATAAAATCGAGCGAGCCGCGCAAAAACATCGCCCATGCACACATACACACATACATTATACGCGCGGATCTGCGAGTGCGCAGACATGTAATTAGCGAGCGGGTAATGCCGCATAATTCCTACGGTCAATTGTGACGTCAGCGGCGCTGTCGGCAGTTTTTCTCCTATAGCCGTTTCCTTTGAAACGACAATGGCACGGGTCCTATAAGTGATTAAGATTCACATGGTCCGGCTTTCGGTGAAATTATGTATTTCAGTCTATTTTGTACACCGAGATGCATATTGAATTATTATTATTTACAATACGAGTTATTTCAGCGCGGGGAGATACCGATTACATAAATTTATGAATCGATCAAATGCTAATATAATCCCCGACATTGCGCCAAACCGATGAATCAAGCGTTTCGATGCGCAGTTGATCGAGACGTATTATAGTGTACATCTTATATATCGTCTATATACCTTTAACTCTCTTCCGACGAAACCTTGACACTCGTGTCCAAGGCAGTGAAACTGGCCTGATGCATATAACATAACGATCCGGCTGCGATTGCTTATACCGATCTCGCGATGAAAATAAGAGCGTGCAGTCGCGATTACGTATGCGTCATTGGACTTTCCACCGTCGCGCCGCCGCCGCCTTATATGAATTTTACGAAAGAGATCGCGATTTTTGAATATTCAAAGTATCCGGCCCTGGACAGCAGAGGAACAATAGGTCTAATCGGTTATACAGTCGATAAGATATAGAGCGTGCATATAGGCCTAGTAATCGAATTGTCGAGCAAAATGTACGATTTTAGCTTGCATAGACGATGACACCAAACGGTCAAGGTTGATTGCTAAATAAACAAGTCTGCGATAGTGCGGTGATACACTGACGATTTTCCGATGTGTAAGCGAGTCGAGTCAAACTAATAGTGCGAACGTTGACTGCATGGTTGTCTTAGACATCAGTTTGCGTGCGCTTGTAAAGGCTGATTCAGGAACATTGCGGTATTTTTGTTATCAACCGAGCAATGATCTCTTAAAAATTATTTAAAGCGATGAAAGTTTGGGATTTCCCAGTGGTAAAGTCAGGCAGACTTGTTTTGATCAGACAGGTAGATCTATCTTGCAGCAAAATATTTGATCGCTCGCAAGTCTTTGCAAATATTTATCTAAAACCACAACAAAAGCCGTGTAATTACAGCGGTGACTTCATTACTTGATTAAAATTTCCTGCGATTCCTAGGATTTATAGATATCCGGAGAAAAGCCCGCGAGACTGACAAAATTATATGGAATTAATAATACCTTCTGGCAATCGATCCTTGAATGGAATTCCGCGTAGTTTCATGAGGTCTCGTGTAAAAATCACGTGTGGCGTTTACTTTTGAATAGAAAAAAAGTCTAGAGTATAATTATTACACGAGCACAGAGCTGCTGCGTAAAACGAGAACTCGAATCATAATTGCATTAAAGACAAAAACGAGTAAATAAAGTCGCAGAAAACTCTGGGAACTTGTGTATTCGATTTGTAACCATATGTAAGTCTGCGCGAAATAATGTGCCCTTCCCTTTTCTTTCGAGTCGCTCTTATGTTATTTCTTTTTTAACTTTCATCTCCGTCATCAATTCTCTTTCTCTGGACGGTGTACTCTAGACTTTTCAGGTCCTTCCATTTGTCTGCAATTTTTTTTCGATCGTATAGAAATATCGTTTTTACTGAAAAAGTTGCACGTTTAAAAAGCTAATGCGTAACGATGACGATATTTTCAATAATACTGTCGCAGTACTCATCTTTGTCATAAATTTGTTAAATGTAGATTTAAAGTATGTCAACACTATTATATTCTCCTCGCGACAAAGTCAACGAACCGAAAAACTCAAAGCCAAGCAAACGCTCTAGCGCGCAGATCCATTTATCCACCGTCATCAGGGTGCGAAAGCCGCGCGTTATTTAATCGTTTAATCGAGTGATCGAGAGCACTCTCTCCTTTCTTTTTCATTTTTTTGCCACCTCCCGTCCTTCAATTCCCGCCCTTTTAGTCTTATTTCCCTATGGGCAATTACACGCGGCGCGATCGCCGACGCGAGAGAGAGGGAGAGAGGGTTTAACGATGTTGAATGAACTTTTCCATTGAAGTCCAAGGATGGGCGCGCCGTTCCAATTCTCCATGTGCGCGACCGGTTGTATTCTTGTATGTGAGCTGCTGGAGCGTTTTCTCGGCGCTTCGTGCTGAAGGATTCGTGTTAATTTTTGTATACTTTCATGCGCTTTTACGATAAAGAGTCAGATAGCTTTCGGTGCGACGAGTAAAGTGGATATTTCTTCTAAAGGCTTTAAGGTGATTGATTTTTTGGAGGACGAACGTCATCTTGATGAACATTAAAAATTGAACAGGTATCAGTACAATTAATTATTCAGGATTCGTTATACAGCAACTGCAGCTATTACTTTGGTTTGACTCACGTCGTGAATAAGAAGAAGAAAAATAAGACGTTATAACGTAAGCAGTCGCGAGCTTCCCCGCCGACTGACCAGAAACATTCTCAACTTTTTCGTGAGCTACGTATCCGTTCCGGGATCCGCAATATAAGCGAAAAGAAATCCTACCTTAAGCGTCTGATTTTCATTCTCCCGCGTTACTCGCACATCCTCGGATCTTCCGTCGCCCACGCGCAGAACCTGATCGTGGAGAGAAGCAATCGCGCGAAATTTCGCAGAGCTCCAGCCTATCCGTCTGGATAAAAGAGGAGGAATGAGAAAAATCGAAGCCTGACGTCACCACAAGCGCGAGCTAACATTTTCATTTGGTTCGAAAGATTTGGAGAAGTGTGTCCAGAATGTTCAAGGGTTTGAGTGAACCTTCTCTAACAATTTTCGAGCAGGAGTTTTTTAATGTATTTTGAATTGTTAATAATATGATTTTAAATTGTTCTTTTTCGTTTGCTTCTTCTAAAAGCAGCTATAACTTAAGCCATACCATGTAGAAAACTGCTTTAAGTTTTTACAGAATTAATTCTAAGAGTCCACGTACGCATTCGTCAAAAGTCCGATCGTCCCTTTAAATTATTGACTAACAAAAGAACTGATAACTTTTAAGCTTAGAAATCATTGAATTTGGATTTCACACATAAAAAGCCATTAAAAAAAATATTTGGTTATCGTGGTAACCTAGCTTATATGTTGAAAAAGGCTGGCTCCCCAGCGCTGGGACTAGACTACTTTCACCAGTTATAGGAAAAAGCATGGGAGATTCTATTTCTGGAACTGGACATAAAAGTCGAAGAAATGCCACTCGTCCAAAATTGCACGTTCTTTATCGCTCGGACGAAATGGCTCCTTATCTCCCAATAGGCAAAATATACATAAAAATGCTGGCTTTCTCGAAATGTATGCCAAAATTTACGTATAAAAGTTTCATAATACCACCATCAGCTATACAGTTTAGCCCATTTAAACAGATAAAATTTGTCTATTCAATAAATTTCCTGAAAAAGCTAATGAATTCATTAAAAATAACAAACAAAGTTGAATATTACTTTTTAAGATATTATTTGTGATTGTTTTTTTTTAATTTATACTTTTTAACGTTGATAGGAATTCATATATGTTAGAATACAATATTTTATAATTCAGAATGTTCACTTATTGAGGTTGGAAATTTATACATTTGTACAATGTATTATTTCGTCGGTCCCTACGAAAACTATTAGCACAACTCAAAAGTGGCCTATTTTAATTTGCCATTTGAAAGCATCGAGTAAAATAAATTTGTCTAAGTTTAACATCAGGCTCTGGCAAAACTTTTTTTACTCTGCTGCTCTAAAAATGGCTAGTTAAAATAGGCCATTTTTGAGTTGTGCTAGTCTTCATAGGAACAAACGATTTATTCTAAATGGTCATTCGTTGAATCTATGGATACGCGTCATAACAAATGTTTATTGTGTTTGAGCAAATCCATTATTATCCCCAATCGTCTAAATAGTGACCAAAATGATACATGTTTATTAGCCGGAATTGCATTCTATATTTAGAATGGAAACGATCACAAAAGCATAAGAAAGAATATAATTTTTCGAAAGAAAAAGTAACGCAATCAAAAGCACTTCATTCTCTCTTGAAAAAAACGGTATTTTCTCGAAATCAATTTAACGTGGAATGCCCCACATACCCAGTCGTATCCGCATCTCGCGCAGCCCGGTACATAAAACGCGCGCGCACACACATACACACACACGCGCGCATATGCACCTAAGCGCAGAGAGAGCGAGAGAGAGAGAGAGAAGGGGGGGAGAGAAGGTAATGCAGAGATGCGTAATTGCACAGCTATATAGCGGATTGGCGAGCTACGCGGCGCCTCTGACGCATTCGTAATGAAAATGGGGGTAGAGAGGGGCGCGGAGATGCAAAGAGAGAGAGAGAGAGCCGGCCAAGCAAGTCGTCGCCATCAAGCCGAGTGCTGAAAAGCTCAATGCTATATGTATGTATATACTATATGGATGCTCAGCAACGGGGCAACGTCAACAAACAGCTTCTCTTTTCGGCTTTTTCCTATATAGTGCAGTTGGCGTTTTCAATTCGCCTCGTTATAATTGAGCTCGCTCTTTGGCTGCGCTCAAGCACATCTTGTGATTCTGATTTAAGATTCGGCGTTCGAATGAAAATTCTTGTAGAGATGCTGCTATAATGTGATTTTTTCTTTTTGTAAAGACGAAAACCCCCCTATGATGTAATTTCTTCGAAAACCTAAGTAAAATAAGTCTGCAACGAAAAGCAACATAGGAGGAGATGCAAATTATTTAAAAAATCTATGCGTATAACAGTAAAAATGGATGTAAAAATGTGCGAATGAAATATGTGCCGCATTTTTATAAATTTTATAAGTAGCAAAATATTTGTAATTTTCTGCGCGCCTAACAGTAATATAATTTGTGTGCTCTAAAATAATAAGGTGAAAAAATGAAGTTTATAAAAATACATTAATGTCATTGCCTTTGACTCAGCTCATAATCATAAATCTTGCATAAGCTTCAGAAATGATGTTTTATGAAGTATTGATGATCCATGTAAATCAAGCACTAATATAAAGTCTTCTTTGCTAGAATTTATGTTCACGTTCGTCCTAATTTTAAACACCTATTTATAAGCAATATAAACGAAACGATATGTATACGTCAAACGAAAAACAAACTGTACAAAATAGTAAGAAGAAAAGAAAAAGATTACCAAGTGACTGAACAAAGTAAATGTGTTGGTTGCAGAATTTTACAAGCAGGATAGACGCCTACAATGCATAAGTTTTAGTAGTGATTCTCGTCATTTTATAATGTTTGCTTTGTCAATTCAGCGCTTCTGCCGTACATCTGCTTTTCTTTTCTATATCTTATCTCGCTTGTATATCTATATAATATGGCTTCTATAAGGAAAACGAGGGAGTCTCGACTGTGTGTGCTAACCTAGATTAAGCGTATATACGCGGCGACGTACATACGCTCGCTCATTATATACGTGTAACTTAATTGTACTACTGAAATAATGGGATTTCAACGAAAATATCCGACGAATTTAGTTCCGATGAAAGTATAGGCCGATCGACCGGCTGATAATAACGAGGGAAACTCGTCGCTGGTCGTGTGGTAATCGACTGCGAAGATCTGGCGAGACACACTTTTGTGAAAATCGACGCCCTACGTATACGTGCTATACGTGTTTCCAAAAGGGCGCAGACGCGCGCTCGTTAATTTTTAAGCGACGCTTTCTACTAGATTAAGCCGCTCGTTATTTTTCAGCGAGTTCGATCGAGGTCGTCGACGGCCCGCCCCTGTTGTTTCCAGCAGCTTTGTGATTCCCGAATTCCGTGAAGAGCTTCTAGAACGCGAGAACGAAAGCCATGATGTCCGTTGCCCCGGAGTGTTCTGTATTATGAAGTTTCACGTCAAGAATTTATTAATAGCTTTCCACGCACATATTAAGGCGGAAAATCATTAACGACGATTATGTGTGTACCGCGCGTACGCGCTAACTACGCAGTTTTTGTCAAGACTTCAAGTACGGATTGAGCAATGCGTGTGTGCCTAAACAATCTTTCTGATGCTCGCGACAGAGAGAAAAGCTTTAAAAATTCTTCTTTTTCCAGTGAAAAAGTCACGTAAGCCCATCAACGGCGCAGACATGTAATTTCGAATTCCCTTTTTTCGAATAAATTTAGAAACTTTATATTCATGCATGTGGAAACGAATTAAATCAATCTACGGCTGAAAATTAATTCTCACATCCGTCCGGCACAGCTCAGCAGCAGCAGCAGCGAACAGTCTCTCGGAGCTAGCTTTAGCGACGTTTGACTAGCCTAATTATCGCCGATCAAACAGCAAATATAAAATGCCAGGGCTTACGCATTCCGCAAGCACAAGAGCAAAAATAAATCTTGACAATGTGGCGCCGCGCGGCGCTGCTATCTCGAGGGTCGAAACAGTCGTTATATTACACGGAGAAGAGAAGAGCAGTCGAGTATGGTATTATATTTATAGTAGAGAATAAGAGCTCGTCATCGTCGTATACGAAATGCTCTCTCTCTGGCACACTACGCACATCCAGAGGCCGTGGCTCTACTTATCTCTAGGTGGACGGCCTGCTATCGCGGCGTCCCGTGGTTCTCAACGGGCGCATGAGGCTCCTATGATACGGACGAAGTCATCGCTGATAAGGAGAGAAGCAAGAGAGTCCGGAGAGAAGATGCAAAACGACAATCTTGATTTATCGCGCTGCCAGAGTCATCGAGAGCGCTCGATTCGCCGAGTCTTTACTCAGAGCGGGAAATTCGATTTTTACCTTGAGAATTTCGTCGTCGATGACGAATTTCATTATTTTACTGTGTAGGCTGATGATTTATGTATTGCACGCGAAAATTTGTAGAAAAGCAAGGATTCAATGAAAAATAATTTTTAATGTATAGAGGATAACATCACTGTATTTTGAACAAAATAAAACTCATCACATGTATTATGCGAATGAAATATCTTCGACAACGTTATTTTCTGATATAACGAGGCGCGGGAATGTTATTCATGCATTTAAAAGTGCGAATATTACATACGATTATTCAATAGGCTGGAATATAGTTAAAACAGTCCGTCTGTAACAATATCGTCCGAAGAAGAAGATGATGCGAAGCTTCGAGACATAATGGAGAATCCGTTATCGAAGCGCGTATCGGGAGCGATTATTTGTATGTATACGTTGAAAGAATTTGAGAAAAGAAATCTTATCTCCTTCCTGTGGAGCCGGAGACTCGAGCATCAGTGCATTGAGTCGTACAATATAGCTGTAGCAGCAGCAGCCGCCGCATTATTGACACGAGTATCTCTCGCCGAAGAAGCGTCGAACCGTGACGATCAACAAACTACGAATGAACTTTCAAGTGCTTGCGCAGGTTATCGAAGATCATAAGCCTTTGCTGCTGCAAGCTGGTAAACATTGGATGGCACGCTTGATTTTTATTTGCGATATATCGCGCGATTCGATCGGTGAACAATTAAACAATATTTGCACCGGTCGATCCGCGCGGTAAAATATGCTGTTGAGTTGTTGCGTTTTTCAGACGATACGAACAGAAGCTTTGTCTCGACTGCGAATTGTTGTAAGCGCGCGCGTAAAAGCGGAAGTCGCTTTCATTCACTTTTATTATATTATTATTTCTGTGTATTGATATCGATCTATTATTCGAAGCAGAACATTTTTCTTTTTCTAATTATACATTTTTATACATATACTTTGCTTATCAATTCTCGATAAGTGATAGAAACTACTAGTTTAGGACACTCGGATATTTAGAAAACTACAGTGTCATACATTTTTTTCGAACGCGATGGTTTCTTTCCGTGTGAAACGCACAACTCTCCCTTATCGATGATTATCAGTACGGGTTCCCTCGAAAAAAAACGCGGTCGATCAATTTTCCACAATAAAGGCTTCTACTCGTCACGTTTAAACGCTCGTAACACGCCAGGCAAAGAGGAAGGGGTCGAAAAACGAAAATCGAACTCGGCGTTCATTATATATATGTTTATATATACCTACCGCGTCGCGCGAAAGAACGCCCTCGACTTTTAGCTCTCGTGTGTCAATGACCGGCGTCGCCAAACTTACTCGAGCGATCGCAATTTTTCGAGGTACTAAGACGGAGAAGAAGCCTCTTTTTGCTCTCTGTTTTAAGTGGACCAGCAGACATGCTAATGATCATTGTAAAGCTGTTTGTTAATTATAAAAGACTTGTTTGTCGGCTTTTGAAGTTTGCATTTTGTGAAGTCACACGTCAGACACGTTTAAGAATGGGTTAGCGTGGGATTATGGCTCGAATTAGAGACTAGCTAAATGAATTGAAACAATTGCAGACGTCGAGCGCTTTTTTCTTCTAGCACAGTTTTATCTTGAAAAGCCGTTATAAGCTATATATTCCCAGGCAGAAAATAACCTAACCAAAATGGTTTACGACTTTGCATTGACCAACGGTTCACCAACGCCGTTGGTTAATAA
>UCOJ01002447.1:0-11746 GCA_900474305.1 Cecidostiba fungosa
GCACTACTCTTCGCCGCAAATCTGAACTGCACTACTCTTCGTCGCAAAATCTGAACCGCACTACTCTTCGTAGGGGATCTGAACCACACTACTCTTCGTACGGACCGACGATATATACTTTTACACTCTAATAGTCTCTTGCTGAAGGCAATAGCGTATGCATAGGTACCATCTACCTACCATAGTAGCTTTGTTTATATTATCCTACAAGGCTTCTGCAATTCCCAGCTAATATACGTACTCCACGAGATAGGTGTATACTATAGGTATATCTGTACACAACTGTTGCTTGCCTTTGCGCTACCGCCGCGCCTGCTCATCATAAGTATACCTGGCCGCCGCGCTGCACTCTCACATAATGTGCAAGTATATTTCCTATATACGTTGGCCAACTAGATTGAATCGTATTGGATACCAAGCCAGCTGCAAAGGTCCCATTACATCTAATAAAATAGATGCCGAAATTCATTATTCTATTTATTAGAATTCAGAAGATTTTATTAGTCCTTTGTAAATGGGAAGCTATTGTTCAAACTAATTCAAACCAAAACGCTAACCTACCTTGGTACTTAGAGCTGCTAAAATCTTTAACCCTTTTAGGTACCTGCTTATATGTATGTACAATTGGGTACACGCAACTCTTCAATAAAATTTGAATTTCGATGTGTCTGGCGCCACTGTCGCGCTGTTCAATTCCATTCCCATTTTATTCCTTTTTCCCGATTCTCATCATCAAGTATTAGTGGTAAATACGTTTTGGTAATATACAACCTCATTTTCATACGCAAGCTGCTTACAGGTACAACGCAGCGATACATATATGTCTTTCACTACAAGCAATATCAATCATATATATTTTTACATAAAAAACTATAATACTTATCACCTTTCCTACGTAAGTTGCTCCAGATATCTATACATTTTCCGGCTAAACGAACAAATTGCCTTCAAAAACTTTACTTTGTTACAATATGTGTATGCATTTCAGCTGATATCGATAACCAAAGAAAATGGTAAAAATAGCACTGAAGCTTAAAGCTAATCTGGAAAATGTCGAGAGTTTGACTCCTTCACCCAATCCAGACTTTCGCTGGTATCTCAAATTTGCTTGCAACAACTGTGGTGAGTTGTCCAACAAGTGGAACTATGCTTCGTTAGCTGAAGAGACACCGGCTCAAAGAGGAAATGCAGTAAATCATTTTATTAGTAAGTGTAAACTGTGCACCCGTGAAAACTCTTTAAGTATTTTGCCCGAAACAATAAGTGCAATAACAGAAGACAGTTGTGGTCAATTTAAAATCATTGTTGTCTTTGACTGTCGGGGTTTAGAACCTCGAGAATTTTCAGCCAGAGAAGGCTGGATAGTTAAGACTTGCAGTAATGGTAAAACATTCACTGATGTAGATCTCAGTGAAGGAGAATGGGCAGATTATTGTGACAAAACTAATCAACCAGTTGGCATTGATGAGATCGAACATACCTTTGAAAGAGTTAAATAGTTTAAAGATACATTTGAATATGTCATAAGTAAGATATAATTATTATACATACATTTTGAAATACATGCATTTTTTACCCAGGAATTTTGCTGTGATTATACGTACAATCCCTGCTAAAAATAGTCCAGAGAAATCGATATGATCTCTTATCGTACTGAATGGTAAATCTTAATCACGATTTTTGCAGTAAAACTCGATTAAATTCGATAGGGTTAATGGGAATCGATTAAAATCTACAGAGAAATCTATGGATTTTAATTACTGTTTTTCATCTATTTATTTTAATTGTTGTTTTTCATCTATTTATTTTAATTGTTGTTTTTCACATAGACTTTAATCGACTTCTATCAAACCTATCAAATTTAATAGAGTTTTAATGCAAAAAGGGCGATTAAGACTTGCCATTCAATTCAATAAGATGTTTTATCAATTTCTATAGACTTCTGTGTTTCTGTATTTTCTTCTGTATCTTTAGCAGGGATGCTTTTCATATCACTCGAGTTTTAAATTTTATTAGTTTTGCATTTGTCAGACTTGATTTCTAGGTAAGTGTAGAAGGATGGGCCATAGACTACAATTTGATGTTCAACGTTTTATTTCAATGAC
Organism: Cecidostiba fungosa; assembly: GCA_900474305.1. Lineage (NCBI taxonomy): Eukaryota > Metazoa > Arthropoda > Insecta > Hymenoptera > Pteromalidae > Cecidostiba > Cecidostiba fungosa. The sequence continues at coordinate 2,106 of UCOJ01002447.1, forward strand.
TATAATAAGAAAATTGTATGTTATATATATATATAGAACAATCTATAAGTTACTTATTGCACATTATAAAATTGTATCGCTTTGGTCTACAGCATCACCCACTGAAAAAGCTGCAGTTTCTACTTGAAACACAAGCTTTGTTTGCTTTTGAAGAGCCAAGCAGAATCTACATGGAGCCAAGAAAAAATGACCAAGTCATGAATAAAAGTTGCTTCGCGTCTCCTAAGTAAAAACTGCAGCTTTTTTGCAGTGTCACTAAGTTATAAATATGAAAGTTTTTCGCATTTATGCGCAGTCTGGATCCACCAATTTTGGGGATTGGAGACTATATCAAAGTTCTGTGCAGTAGTCACAGCTGACAAGAATTGTATAGACTTTGATATTGTGCAATTAATAGAGGAAGTAATATCAAAGAAAAATGTCGCTAGAGATTGTGTAAATGAAATCGTATCTGCCCAAATAATCATCGTATAATAATATACTAGCAACAAAATTAATATTCAATAAAAATAGTGAAATATGATCTCATGGTACAGAAACTGTAGATAATTTTTGAAATGCTGTTTTGGAAATTTGTTATATTGAAAAACAACAAATTTTCTTAGCAAATCTGTTTCGTAATATGTTTTTTGTCATATATGTTTACTCTAATGTGAACTATAGTGCAGTACTTGCTCTTTCATCTTTGACTCTTGCATAGACTTTGGATCGTTCTCCAAATATGATTACTATATAATATTACTGTATATATAATAAAATAGCTCCAAGGCAGCCTATTTAGGAAACAACGACTATAAGGAAGGAATTATTATTAGTAAATAATAGTAGCAGTTGTAGTAGTAGTAATATTAGTAGTAGTAATAGCAGTAGTAGTAGTAGTAGCAGTAGTAGTAGTAGTAGTAGTGATAGGAGTGGTAGTAGTAGTAGTAGTCTAGTAGTTAGTGGCAATTGCAGACCAGACTGTCTATATTGGCCGAAGACAGTTGAGTTTGAGAGATGCAGACTGGTCTTCTAAGCTTTGCTTGAGACCCTGCAAAGTTTCAATCAACATGTGCTTGCGCAGCTGCGAATAAGAGGAGGATGCGGAAGCTGATTGCAAATGTTGATGCTGCTAAAAGTAAAATTTTGCAATGATTATTGATAAGCTTAGGAGAAACAAGATTTTTCATGTATCCAGAGCGAGTAAGTAAGTTTTAAACCTGGGATTGAAGATCAGCAGTGGTGCAATCGCCATCAGAGTTTCGTAGCCAAGATGGAGCCTGGTGCTGTAGCAATCGGCTGCCCTCTTGTTGATCCTCGTACACTTTGCGTTTGACGGGCTCGCTTTGTGGACACGCGTAATGCTCAGACACCGCGCTCAATTCCTTAACATCACGTTGTGGCGTTAGCGCTGATATAGCTGAATGCACGTCGATCGATCTTCATCAAATTTATACATTATTATTAATTATTGATTTATCAGTCAGTTAATCAGTAATGTTCAGTTATTGTCAGTATAATGTAAGTAAATACTTACTGGAAGGCCGGGAAAAGATTAGTGCCAGTTTGTACTGTTGAAGCGTTTGTTTGCGTAGCTAGCACAGGTTCAATTGTTTTCTTCTGTTGCTGCAATAAAATAATATTATTAAAAATTTTAAAATGCATTCCTACGCGAATGCCAGACAACTTCATTAGCGCGCTTTTTACTACACTTCCCGAAAATTGTGCCCAGAATAACCACTTAAGTGCATTCTGTGCATTAGTAGTGGGAATAAACTATGCATCAAGTTAACCAGCTATTAGACACAGATCCTTTTTCGGCTGCCCATACGAGTACAAATATAGGCGTACAAGAAAAACTACGAAGACTCGGCAGAAGAATTTCCCAAAGATCGTCCAACACGAGTGAAAATTATGAATTCATTATTTTTGCGATTTTTTGCTCATCTTATATATTATGATCTTCTGCATACCTTTACTATATTTTCAATTGCTCATAACTTTGCACCGGTGCATCCATTTTTCATGATTTCGATTGCAAATTGAAAGTTTTTTCCTCTACTTTTGTTATCTTTTATGAAAAAATATGTTTCCATTTTTAAGCGGACAGTTATGAACTGCGCAGTAAAACCATTTTTTTGTATTTACAAATATAATATCCTACGGTCGAAAAGGTCCGAAATGTTCGATATTCTGGGAGTCAGCCTGAAGGAGCATCTTATTTTTGGACTCGGTCATATGATCGATTTTATTCTTAGTAAATATACTTAAAATGGGAATACAGAACTGGAATTGCATGCACAATAATAGATGTATGCGACTTATTGTTAGTAAAATATAACAGTAGCTTAAAACGGCTTAGTTTAATAACCGCCTAATATGTACAATGTTTTGTCAACTAGCGTAAAGAGGAAGAGACAATTTAAAGCCAATGCTCAAACTTGCTTTTTCTCGAAAACGCGAAAAAGTCACTCAAGTCGTTATTCCTGGAAGCCATAGAATTGAATTGTAAAATAGAGTCGTAGCATTATTGAAACAAAGAAAGCTATATAAAGATGCATAAGTTATAAACAGAGTAGAATACCTGTTGGAGTAATCTTTTCGGACTGGAATGATCAAGGAGATCCTTGATACTGCCGCTCGAGAGTTCAGGCTGTGAATTTCGGCTCTTGAGCAGGGCCAGCTCGATATTGAGCTCGGCGTTCTTGATCAGCTCGACCCGTTTGTTTGGCGCGGATGCCGTAGGCGTGCTTTGCTGCTTCAGCTGGTAAGCTTGGAGATACGCTCGACGAGGGAAGCGAGAAGGAGAGCAGCTGCCTGGAGCCGTGGCGACGGACGCGCTCGAGCCGCGGCGACTGTTGCTCGCTGACTCGTCACGCTGCAACTGCTGCTGAACGTTGATGAGCATCCGCTCGGCTTCCATTATCAACTGTGCGTACTTGAGGTCGGCTTCTTTGTCCGCCTCGAGCAGTGCCAGCTCCGAGGCCGAGATGTCGTTCAACGAGCTCGCGCAGCTTTCCTGCGTTTAGTGTGTATATAAGTTTCATTTTCACGCAAGCACTTGTATACGTTAGTTATTGGCAAGTATATACTGACCATTGCAGGACAGGCCCGAAGCTGAGTAGCTTTCGTCGCTGCCGCCGCGGCTGCTGATGCTGCTGCTGCTGCTGCAGCTGAAGAATCGAGAGGCGCCAAAGGCCGCAGCAGCTGATTCTTCCGCCTGAGGCACATTGGTGTGCCGCCGAGGCTTCGACTCGCCAAAGTCGTCGTGGTCCACATCGGCTTCGTCATCAGGGACCGCCTCGACGAGGTCTTCTTCATGAGCAGTCGCTCGAGCAGATCGCGATTCATCTCTGCGCACTTGCTCTGCTGCTGCTGCTGCTGCTGCTGCTGCTGCTCGAGTTGGTCTGGCCAGCTTCTCTGCAGATGATGCTTGCAGCTGCTGCGCCTCCTCTGATGCTGCGCTCTCAAGCCGGTCGGCCGTGTTCGGCTTGTACTCGTGCGATCGAGGCTGCTGTTGGCGCTGGCCTCCGACGAGAGGTTTGCCGATGAGCTGTAGCCATTCGAATTCGATGCGAGTTCCGTCTCACGCTTGTTGTAGATGTAGTTTTCGTCCAACTTGCCCATGAGCTCGTTGAGAGTCAGGTTGTCCTCGCTGCTGCTGCTGCTGCTGCTGCTGCTGCTGCTGCTGCTAGGAATACTTGACGCGCTGAGGGGAGCACCAGCAGCGTTCCTCGTACTGCAGTTAATGCTGCTGCTGCTGCCGCTGCCGCTGCTGCTACTGACGCTGCAACTTCGACTGCTTCTGCTGCTGCTGCAGCTGCTCGCGCTGTTGCTCCTGAGGCGTTGCTTAACCGTGAAGCTCTTTCGCCACACGGACCGATTGACCCTGCCGAGGATTAATTGATCGATTGATTGATTGCAGGTATATATATTATGTACGTATATTAATGGTATATAGCTACGGGCTGCGTCCGACGCTGAGACTCTCCTGCCTGCAGCAGTGCAGGTCCTGAATCCTATGGAGGTTATTGGCGTAGCTGGTGGGCATCAGGTCCAGGTAGGTCCTGGTGGGCCGATGATGCCGCGCCTTTGACGAGCGACTCGTCTTGGCGGGCGTGACCTGGGTGCTGGTGGTGGCCAGCAACGGGGGCATTCTTCTCGGCGAGAAGAGCTGGAGCGGGTAGTCGATGCAGCCGGCTGCAGCGCGGGAATCGCTGACGAGCGGCGTCGAGTAGGGCTTGCGTACGAGCCGTCCGCTCTTGACTGGGCTGGCCTGCACGGCCGGCGGCCGACTGCTCTTCGGCGGAGTGGGCTTGCGCCAGCAATCCTCTTCTGTCATCTGCAGCCTCGGCTGCTCGGCCACGCTCTGCCTCTGCAGCGGCTCGTGCGCTGCAGAGTTGTTAGCTGCAGGTCTAACTTTGATGTAATACTCGGGGGCGTAGGTGGCGCAGGGCGAGGTACCGTCGGTCGAGTAGCCCGTACTGTACGCGCTCTCCGGCGAGGACAGGTTGACTGCGCTACTCTTGTATTGTCCCTGCGGCTGCTGCGGCTGCTGCGGCTGCTGCGGCTGCTGCTGCTGCTGCTGCTGCTGCTGCTGCTGCTGCTGCACATAGTGATGAACCGACTTGTCGCGGCAGCGAAAACTCGAAGAGGAGATCGGCAGTATCTGCACATTTTGTACATCGCATTATTCTTTAAAATCAACGCCAAGTAAGTATCAGCTGACGCGCATAGTGTATAATGTTTACGTTTAATGAACAGCCAATAAACTCTGAGCGACGTCTACACCCAATTATGAGTCAAACCTTCCTTGGAGAGTGTAGGAGATGGATGTATATTGTGTAAACTATGTGTGCGCGTGTGCGTGAGCCGCAAGCGCGCACGAGATCTTGCCGTAATGAGCAATGCGGCGCAAGCTCAGCTTTTTCCTTAACTCGCACAAGTGTCTCCCGCAGAGTTGAGTTTCTAGGTCACCTTATTATCTGAATAATGGATATTGTACGTTGTTCGCTCTGCGGCGCTCGCGCGCGCGAAAATCTGCAGCCTAATGAACATCGATTTTTCTATTTCAATATCGCTCGTCCGCGGTGTATATATGCACATATTGTTACATTAATGCAACTTGTTGTTTGACTGGCAACAAAGTGTTTGTGTGTACACATGTCTAAGCTACATAATCAATCGTGCATGCTCACATAGGTGTGCGAAAGACAGTGAAAAAAATGAACTATTTCTTCTGTGTGTGCGTGTGTGTGTGTGTGCGTGTGTGCGTGTGCATATTACGTATGTATGTATATAGAAAATGAGAAGAATGGGAGAAAAGCATGCTATATTAGGTGTATACTATGGGCGGGGGAGGGGATGAAGGAAAAGAAAGCGGGATCACCTCTTTAAATTCGTGGTCGGCGGCGGCGTCAGCCAAAAAAAATTTCGGATCGAAGAGAGTGCAGGCCCCCTCGTCGCGGGCGTCGGGGTTGTTCCAGAGCGACGGTCTCGTTTGCGCTGCCGGCAGTTGGGCTGCAGCGGCGGCGGTGGCAGCAGCCACTGGCACTTTTCCCGCAGCTCGTTCCTTCTTCTTGGCTCGGGAGCGCGCTATTTGCGCCTCCATCCAACTCTTTATTTTCGTCCCGAACATGCTTCCCTTTTATTTACTCGTTTTCTTTTTGTATTTATCCCTTGGAGCTGTCACCGCGAGAGCTACTGGTACTGGCGAAACTCTATGGGTAGACAATACCGAAAAGCACAAGCCATTGTCGAAGTTGCAGCTGCATCGCGCTCTCTATAGTCTCTTACTTACTTCACTTCCTATCGATAATCTATACGTGTTGAGAATAAAAAATGATCCACTAAGTATATATGTATATTAAATTTCACTACAAAATAAATGAGACTATAAAGACTAAAATTTTAAATGTTCAATTAATATTACGTGTATGTACATAGGTACTTATTTTTATGTAACGTCTGACTCGAGCCGGAGCTCTACTACTTGGGCTGGTGGATATTTCGTAATACTACCTAATATATTTAATCGTGCCGGCTGCAGCGGTCCTATTGTACATAATACCTACTCTATATTATAACTAAACGTTTCCCAAACAACTAAACTGAACTAAGCAGCAGCAGCAGCAGCAGGAGCAACAGCAACAGCAGTGGCAGCACAATAGACAATTAATAATTTATAGACAGCTGCAGCAACACATAATTGTAGTCCTTGTGTGCATCAGCGGAATACAAGTAGGGGAATTGCTAAAAGGTGCATCAGAGCAGTAGCTGCAGAGATGAAAAGAAGAACGGATAAACGGTGGCAGCGCAACGGCGAGATGAGTCAAAATGTGATATGTGTATAACATAGATGCAATAAGACGTACCGCTTAATGAAGAGCAAGAAGCATCTCGCTAAAATCTGTCCTGTGAGGGTCTCGGGAGCAGAGCCGCTGATGATTACTCTTCGTCGGCTGCTCCGCCTGCACCGAAGCTTCGCCAAAGTCCTCCAGTGATGCATTCTACAATCCGCCTTGCGATGATAATTAGCTTTCATGTCCAATAATAACCTGTCGATGTGCGCGGTATATCAATGGTTTAAATTAAAAAGCTCCATGTGATATATATAGTACATACGCATGTATAGTGTGTATGTTATATATCAATATGAAGAAGCCGGATGCGGCTTGCCGCATTGAATCTAGTATCAGTATTAGGTATATACATATATGGGCGCTGATCCTTGAAATTTTTATATTTAACTAGCATTACGTTAATTATCTCCGGATCTCACCTACTACGGTCACTGATGCACCACTTTGCGCAGCCATACGTACAGCGGAAATTGTTCGAACAAGCATCTTGTTGCTAGTGCAAAAGAAAGCTCCTGGCAGGGGACACGTACATACAACCTATGCAACGCCAGCAACAGCATAGTCACGACTCACGAGCTCACACCACGACGACGACTGCAAGGATCGACTTGGTTGTCGGCGTTGTCGTCGGTGGCGGTGGCGCTGGCGGGATTTCAATAGAGAGGGAGAGAGAGCAGCGAACCGCCCTTTTTCACTTTTCTCTCGCCTCCACTACCTTCCTCCAGCACGCTTCCGCTATACGTATAGGTACTTATACCCTGCAGCCTGCACGCGCGTGCGATATACCTATATGCAATACTACCACTGCTGTATAGTACAGCTTCGGGCTTCCTTCTCTCTCTGCAAGCTCTTCTCTCTCCCGTCACCGCGTCGCATCAATACTAATATTGCCTATACAGGTCGGATTTCGATTTCGCTTCGTCGAACCGCTGCCACCTGCCGCGCTGCATGTCCACAGCTTCTATCCTATTCTACCTTTACATTACCCTTTACACTTTAGGTTATACTGTTATATCCTCTCTGATGCCAGTTTGCAGGTTATGTCGCCTCTATATCTATATATAAATATATGTACATAATAAAAACTAATAATACCTATCTGCCCCCAGCTCGACTCGGGGTCATATTTATGTTTTCTACTAACGCTCTACTATCAATACATGCATATATACAATAATACCGCGTTTCTCGTACCTATAGCGGGCGTAAAGTATACGAGTTGTTTTACTGGCGGACAAGAAATAGTATATGTATTGTAGTTTGCTAAGCCGAAGGCGAGTAAGTACTTAAAGCCCACTTATCTCTTGGTGAACACCATATTTTTTGTAACGCATGTAAGTATTTAAATAAAAATTTATTGGCGGGCAAAAAAGTGCGAGCATCTTAAAAATTTTACTGGCTTTTATAGTCGTAAAAACGCGAAAATCCATACATGCGTTACAAAAAATATGGTGTGTCCCTTACGAAAAAATTATGCATAATTTTATGCATAAGTATATGTATATGTATGAAAAAAATAAAAAAAAGAATTTTCCTAATTTTAAAAGATTTATCTCACTGCGGTCACCCATCCAAGTATGAAAGAAGCACTTTGGTGCTTAACTTTCATCATAGGAAGTCCATGGTGCGGTGTGTTTGGCCAGAACACATCACACTTCAGTTAATTCAAATATTAACGTTTATACCCTGCTGAAAATATCGACGTCGAACGAAGGTGGATATCGACGTCGATTCAGGATAGATTTAGGGTAGAAGCGACGTCGATTGACACAAATCGACGTAGATCGTATCAAGGTGAAGTCTTAAAAAGTTTGGGTAGCTATCGAAGGATACCGAGTACGATGTGGAGGTCACTTGCGAAACGCCGATGACGGGGTCCAGGAATTCCTGGGCCGGCGATGACGCGGTCCAGGAATCGCTCTCCGTAATATATCTAGGTATCTAGAGTTGCCAAAGATGGGGTTCAGGTAGTGTATACGGGGATTTTTATTACAGAGATATCAATATTTCTCGTGGATGATGCGTTGTTTAGGGTTGCCTATGTCGCAGTCCAGGTAGCGCGCTTTGTAGCTTTTAGTATCTAAAATCAGTTTTTACACTTAGACAATAAAAACTACGGAGCGCGCTACTCTGGCCAAGTCATCGCCGGCCCAGGAATTCCTGGACCCGGTCATCGGCGTTTCGCAAGTGACTTCCACATCGTACTCGGTATCCTTCGATAGCTACCCAAACTTTTTAAGACTTCATCTTGATACGATCTACGTCGATTTGTGTCAATCGACGTCGCTTCTACTCTAAATCTATCCTGAATCGACTTCGATATTTTCAGCAGGGTATAAATGTTAATAATTGAGTTAACTGAAGTGTGGTGTGTTCTGGCCAAACACACCGCACCATGGACTTCCTATGATGAAAGTTAAGCATGAAAGTGCGTCTTTCATACTTGGATGGGTGACCGCAGTGAGGTAAATCTTTTAAAATTAGGAAAATTCTTTTTTTTATTTTTTTCCGAATAATTATAACCTATTCGATACTATTCCATTGTTTAACGAATTTTCCAGTATGTTTTCCGCAATGGTTTTTAATTAAAAATTGTATAAACAAATTTGTGCACAAAGGTATGCACAAAGTTATGCATAAATTTGTGCACATGAATGTGCATGCAAAATCTGTGTATAACAGCGTGCACAAATTAATGCATATAGCTATGCAGATTTTTATGCACAAATTTATCCACAAACCTGTGCACAAACTTATGCATAACTTTGTGTACATACTTGTGCATAAAATTATTCATAATTTTTTTGTAAGGGTGTTTTGGGGATTTCACCACTTTTGTAAAGATAGTTTTACTCGCCAATATTTTACCTTTTAGAAAGGTTTTTTACAGTAGATTTCACCACTTTTATAGAGACTATACATGTTGACAATACCTATCCCCCTACAAACCCTTACGAAAAAATTATGAATAATTTTATGCACAAGTATATGCACAAAGTTATGCATACGTTTGTGCACAGGTTTGTGCATAAATTTGTGCATAAAAATCTGCATAGCTATATGCATTAATTTGTGCACGCTATTATACTACTATATATTGAAATTCAGATAAAAATGATGTAATACTCAAGATAATTCCAGCATATGACGTTGATACTGTCCACCCTGGGTACCAGGTACCCCGCAGACCGTTGCCGTTGCGGTATTCGTGTTCAGCGACCCCAAAAACCCCCGAGTAACGATTTTCGACTAATTATGTTACAAACTTCCATAAAACTGCAGGAGACGACGTTGATACTG
>UCOJ01002448.1:0-11757 GCA_900474305.1 Cecidostiba fungosa
GGACACACGAGCTTGGCCACGAGGCTGCTAGTGTATAAACCCCCCACTTTTTTTTTTATATTCATGATAAACTGGCCGACACCCTTGATAATAATGGTAATTTCTGGAAGGATTTGCGCAATCTGGGACTTCTCCCAAAGTCGGCTAGCGGACTCAACGGTTTCTCCCTGGATGGGCTTAACCAGCACTTTGCTGGTATGTTGTGCTCCTCTTCTGAGAGCTTGGAAGATGCTTTGCATGCCATAGAATCTACGCCAGCTAAAGGTTTTTCTTTAAACCCAATTTTTTTGAGTGATGTTATTTCGGCGGTTTCTCATTTCTCATCCCAAGCTAAGGGGGAGGACGGCATACCGCAGAGTGTTGTGGCAAAGGCTCTTCCTACTATTGGACTCATTTTGGTTAACATATTTAATTTGTCGTTTAAGAACATTACTTTTCCTGAGGCTTGGAGGAGGGCTCAATTGGTTCCTTTGAAGAAAAAATCGGCTCCTTCTTCTCCAGCCGATTTTCGACCTATCGCGCTGCTGAGCTTTCTATCCAAGGTTCTGGAATAGCTGGTACATGATCAAATCGTGGAGTTTGTTGTACGCGAGAAGGTCCTTGATCCATTACAGACCGGTTTCCGAAAACACCACAGCACTATAACTGCTTTACTTAAGTTGACTGAAGATATAAGAGCTGGTTTGGACAAGAAATTGGTGACAATCGCCTTGTTATTTGACTTTAGTAAGGCGTTTGATACCATTTCGCCGACGTTACTGCTACTTAAGCTGACCAGCATGGGATTTTCTCGCATGGCGCTTTGTTGGATTCACTCGTATCTATAGGAAAGAAAACAACAGGTCACTGCAAAGACTGGTAGCTCTGAGTGGGTTACCATTAATCTTGTTGTTCCGCAGGGCTCTGTGCTTGGTCCCCTGCTGTTCAGTCTATACATTAATGACATTCGGAACATTTTCGACGGACGTGACGTGAGACATATACTCTATGCAGACGACCTACAGATATACATACAGGTGCCACGTGATTCAATTGAGGAGGGCATTTCTGGACTCTCCAGGGTTGCCAAAGAGGTCTCTGATTGGGCTGGACGTTCTGGCCTTCGGCTCAATCTCGGTAAGACCCAGGCAATTTATTTTGCCACTAGCCATACTGCCGGATTAATTGAGGGGATGGGGCTTGCCGGTGTTGAGCTGGGACAGGGAGTCACTGTTCCTTTCTCTGAGACTGTTGTCAGCCTTGGCGTGGTGCTCGATCGAACATTTTCTTGGAAGCAACATCTAGATTACACTACCAAGAGGATTAATAAGGTTTTATATACGTTGCGCTTCATTCGGTCGTACACCACGGAGATGCTCAGACAGTGCCTTATACAGGCACTTGTATTTCCGCTCTTGGACTACTGTGACATATTACTATTGGACGCTACGAACGAACAGAGGACGAGACTGAAAAGGTTGCAAAATATCTGTATCAGATACATTTTCGAAATAGGACGGTATGATCATGTGACACCTTCCCGGAGGTGGTTGGGTTGGATGCGCACGGACACCTGACGGTCATATTTTATGGCCGTCTTACTTTACAAGGTCTTAAATTTTCGCGCTCCGTCATATCCGTATGAATTATTCGAAAAGTGTCAATCCGATCGCCCGGCTAAGTCAGTTACTGGGGACCTTAAAGTTCCGACGTACGCCAACACTTTCAAAGCGTTAGGAGCGCGACTGTGGAATACACTTCCACCTAATATTAAGATTAAGCCTTCGCTTGCGAGCTTCAAGAGTGCGCTTAAAGATCACTTATTGAAGCTCGACTGACTGACATGACTAGTCATAGTCTAATTTATGTACCTGATGAGCAGTAATAATACCATGAAATATAATCATGTATGTACCTGAAAAGCTGTAATATTTTTATGAAAATTTGTAAATTACTGCAATTGTGATATCTATGAACCGAGCGAATTTTAAATAAAGTAAAATTATTGTATTGTATTTTTGGAACCTACATTGAGCAAAATAAAACTTTTATTATTATTATTAAAAAAAAAGTACACAACGACACAATCATTTTTTGCTATTTACACACATGTATATATTGTAATACACGTAGCTTAACACAAAACACCATGATACAGGATTGTAAATATTAGGCTAAATTCTACTGTATCATGATTTCATCACTGGCAAGGGGGTACTGTGGTGGCCACACAGCACTCGCGCGCCATACACACATACACGCACACTCTCACTCATTAAAAGAAAAGACACGAACAGACGTGGCTCGAACGCTTCCTTACGGATTAACAAATGCGTAGTTTCCCTAAATTGCACCTCGGTAATAAACGCCGATACTAGCCGGATTTTTCCAGGGCGCACACCGGACCATAAAAGTATAGACGAGTGATTTACGATGACCGTCGTCCGCCGGATTTTCCCCGGCGTGCGGTAGTGCAGTAAATCAATAAAGGGCCCTTTCAGCTGGCCCAACCGGAGAGTAACGGTACTCTAGCTTTTTGGACGGGAAGCACGGGAGGAGAAGAGAGGGAAAGCATTCGAGGTACGACGACGCAACTGAGGAGACAGTTCCTCTGGAGACACGACACTAAGCACACGTTCCCGGATAGTCGCTGCATATAACCTTACGACAAAATAAAATTCAAAGTTCAGATCACAAGTTCAATCTAAGATTCACTTGTATTCATTATACCTCTCGCACATCCGTACACCGTTCGTACTCCCAAAGTGGTGACCCCGACGTGATCCAGTAGTGCTACGACATTGGCACACGCACCGTAAGTTTTTTCTATTGGAGAGGCGAAGTACACGCATGAGAGATTTTTTTTTATAAAGTTCATTGAGTGAGTGATAAGTGAATTACCAGCTGAAAAGATGACTAACACGCCGACGACATTAGGTGTTACGACCGCCACAACAAGCACGGCAACCACCGCGAACCAGCAATCGGTTGCGGATTTCCTGCTGGAGATCAACAGAATTGCCCTCCACGCGCCTCCGCATATGCCAAACGAACCGGAGCTGTGGTTTAGCCAGTTGGAGCAGAGTTTTCTCACCGCGGGGATCTTGGGCGAAGCTAGCAAGGTCAGCTATCTCTGCAGCAGCTTGGATCCACGATACTCCGTGATCATCAAGGATCTCATCATCAGCCCGCCGTCTGTGACGCCCTACACCACGACGAAACTGAACTCCTCCAGCGGCTCAACGTATCTCAGGACGCCAAGACACGTAGTCTACTGGAAGACCAGGTACTCGGTGTCCGCAAGCCTTCAGAGTTTTTACGCCACATGCGCGGACTCGGCGGAACAGGCGTATCCGAGTTGCGGATACGCATGCTGTGGCTTGGCCGCTTGCCTCCCTACGTCCAGTTGATGATGGCCACACAGCAAGACACTCCGCTGGACAAGGCAACTCAACTCGCCGACTGCATCGTGGAGACTCTGCGAAGCGCGCCTCTTTTTAATCAGCCGCAAATCGCCGCAGTGACGCCGCCGACCAACACGCTGCTGGAAACTCTACCTACGCAGATCGCCCAGCTCACGACCGCGTTTAGGCAAGAAATCGCCGAGGTACGTAGAGTAGTCCGTGAAGATCGTGAGCGTACGTCGCGTCAACCAAACCGTAACCACTCACCGTCACGGAGGCGATCACAATCGCGCAGAAATCGAGTATACGACCAATGTTGGTATCATTGGAAGTTCGGTGCGGAGGCGACTGAGTGCAAGGCGCTTTGCAATTTCGCGAGAAACGTGAAGGGTCTTCGTTAATGGCGGTAAGCAACCCCAGCCCACACACGCGCCGCCTTTTCATCACGGACCGAGACAGCCAGGCCAAGTACCTGATCGACACGGGCGCCGATCTCTGCGTCTATCCCCGCACGGCAGTTCGCGGGCAACTTAAGAAGACAGCGTACGAGCTCGCGGCCGCCAACGAGACGGCCATTGCTACGTACGGTACGCTCACCCTGTCTCTCAACCTCAGGCTGCAGCGCGCACACCTGTGGAGATTCGTAATCGCTGACGTCCCCAAGGCCATCATCGGGGCGGACTTCTTGTCACAATACGGGCTACTCGTCGACTTTCAAGGCAGTCAGCTGATCGACCAAGAGACGAAGCGCACGTCTCGGGGTCAGATGCTCACCAACGGAGGTTCGAGCGTCAAGGTCATCAACGGATCCTCAAGCTACCACCAGCTGTTAGCCAGGTATCCCGACATCACACGACCCGACGGACGAGCACCGGTGACGAGACACACGACGCTGCATTACATAGAGACGACGCCAGGACCTCCTGTGTCATGCAAGCCTCGCCGGCTCGTACCAGATCGACTTCGCCGTGCACGGCAGAAGTTCGATCTCATGGTGCAGCTAGGCACAGCGCGACGGGGCAAAGGCAGCTGGGCCGCACCCCTACACATGGTACCGAAGGACTAGGACGATGAGCGACCGTGCGGCGATTATAAAGGTCTCAACGCGCGCACGATACCAGACCGATACCCGGTACCTCATATCAGGGGTTTCGCGCAACGGCTGCGGGGCAAGAAGATCTTTTCCAAGGTCGACTTGGTCCGAGCCTACAACCAGATTCCCGTCGCCGAGGAAGACATCCCCAAGACAGCCATCACCACGCCGTTTGGACTCTTTGAATTTCCGTTCATGAGCTTCGGGCTCCGTAACGCGGCGCAGACTTTCCAGCGTTTCGTAGATGAGATGCTAGAAGAGCTGGATGCCTGCTACGCGTATATAGACATCTTGGTGGCATCGGACAAAGAGGAGCAACACCATCAGCACTTACAGCAGCTGTTTGAACGCCTGCAGCAATACGGCATCGTGGTCAACCCGGCCAAATGCGTTTTCGGGCAGGAGCAGATTGAATTCCTCAGCTACACCGTCACAAGCAACGGAATCCGACCGACGGGAAAGAAAACTGAGGCGATTCGAAATTACACCCAGCCAAAGACCGCCAAACAGCTGCGCCGGTTCCTCGGAGCGGTAAATTTCTATCGAGACCTGTTACCAGCTGCAGCACAGACGCAAGCACCGCTCAACGAGCTTCTCAAAGGCAAAATAAAAGGGAATGCACCGATAACCTGGACCAACGAGGCAGTCAAGGCCTTTGAGAAGACAAGATCCGACCTCGAGAAAGCCTCGCTACTCGCGCACCCGCAGATTGGTGCAGACTTAGCACTTGTCTGCGACGCATCGGACACAGCTGTGGGGGTTGCACTTCAGCAAAAAGTCGATGGACATTGGGAGCCGCTGGGTTTCTTTTCTAAGAAACTGAGCCCAGGGCAAACCCGGTACAGTGCTTTTGATCGCGAGTTACTCGCCATCTACCTAGCGATCAAGCACTTTCGTCACATGATTGAGGCTCGAGTATTTACTCGAGTTAATTTTTGCCTTCAAACAAAAGCCAGAGAAAGCATCGTCACGACAGGCACGACATCTTGACTTTATTGGAGAGTACTCCACCGATATCCGTCACATCTCCGGCAAGGACAACGTCGTGGCTGATGCACTCTCCCGCATCGAAAGCGTCTCTGCACCAATTGACTACAACAAATTGGCTGAGACGCAACGAAATGATACCGAGCTGCAGAAACTCAAGTCATTGAGTACGAGCTTGCAGCTGAAATTGGTCCAAATTCCCGGAACAGACGCACGAGTAATTTGCGACGTCTCTTCAAGGACCGCACGTCCCTTCATCACACAGCCGTTACGGAGGGCAGCACTCGATGCAGTACACAACCTCGCACACCCTAGGATCCAAGCGACGGTCAAGCTAATGACGCAGCGCTACGTCTGGCCATCAATCAAGGCCGACTGTCGAGCATGGGCGCAGGCATGCATCCAGTGCCAGCGATCTAAGGTCTCGCGGCACGTCACATCGCCGATCGTAGATTTTCAACCACCGTCAGCTAGGTTCCAGCATGTCCACACAGACATTATCATCCTGCCAACATCTGAAGGACAGCGATATTGTCTGACATGCGTGGATCGCTACACACGCTGGCCGGAAGCTTTCGCGATGCCGGACCAGGAAGCCGAGACCGTCGCTCGCCCATTCTACGCAGGATGAATTTGCCGTTTCGGCGCACCACTGTGCGTCACCACCGATCAAAGCCGGCAGTTCGAGTCGCACCTGTTTCAGTCGCTCAGTCGATTGACAGGTACAACTCATCTACGGACAACAGCTTACCATCCTCAGGCCAACGGAATTGTCGAACGACTTCACCGTCAACTGAAAGCAGCAATCCGCTGCCACGAGAACGACCAGTGGACGCGTATTCTTCCTACGGTAATCCTAGGAATTCGAGCGGCTTGGAGAGACGACCTGCAAGCAACTGCAGCAGATCTGGTCTATGGCGAACCGTTGCGCCTACCGGGCAAGTATCTGACAACCAGTAACCGCCACGGAGATGATCAAAACACATTTTTCAGTGAATTGCGCCACCACCTGCAGCAGTTACACCCCGCGGACTTCGCGCGCCACGGAACTGCGAAGACGTTCATATTTAAAGATCTGGCGACATCGAAGTGTGTTTTTGTACGGCACGATGTCATGAAAAACTCACTCGAAATGCCGTACGTCGGTCCCTTCACAGTGATCAGCCGGAGCGACAAAACGTTCGACATCAACATCCGTGGCAGAGACGCCACTGTTACCATCGACAGACTTCTTGTCCGAGGACCAGGAGGACAAAGAACCGCCACCTCTGAGGATTCAGAAACCACCACTGCCAACATTATCACCAGCGAATCAACCGACATCAATCCAGAACGAGAGGACGCCGGACGAGACAGTACACCACCGATCCGGCCGCCAAGTTCGCTTCGCGGAACGTTATCAAGCGGGATTTAATTAGAATATTTTTTTTCCTTCTAACTACATTTTCTCTTTTCTCAAAACTAGTCAAAAAGTAAGTTAAGTAAGATTTTGAATTCATTTTAAATTCAAGATGAATTCTTTTTAATTTTTTAAACAATTTTTCTTTTCGAATCTGTACAGTTTTATTTAATTATTTTGATGTTACTGTTTTTGTTTAGTCATATTGTATGTTTCCTTGAATTTTTAATTTTTACTTTACAATTTTTAGGCGTAAACATTTTTGAGTTTTGGGCGTAAAGACATTTAGTTTTGAATTTTTACTATTTTATTATTTGTGCAATATTTTGGGATCTCTTTCTTCTTCTTTTTGTTCGCTCTTGACATGGCACCGTGCTCATATTCAAATACCAAATGTAAGAAAGTAATTAAGCCGAATGCCATCATGCAAAAATGTTCAGGTTGCATGAAATTTTATCATAACGTGTGTCATGAGTGGTGGGTTGCATCCGATAGAAAACTTATCTGCCAAGAGTGCCTGTCAAAATCGAAGGCTAATAAATCTAATAATACTAAAAATAATAGTAGAGAGAACAAAGAAGATATAAACAAAAAGAAAGATGAAACAAAAGCTAAGCTGAAACAAAGTCAAAATAAAAATGAAACGAATGTAACACGCGTAAATGAATCTCTTAAGGATGATAGTACCGGGCCTAATGATGCTCTGACAGCATCCACGCCATTCGCTAAGCCCGTTTTTCCGAAGAAAAAATCCGAAAATTCAGCGAATGAAACTTTAGGTTTAAGTTTAAGTGATGTGCGCTATTGTAAACTACCATCGTCTATGCTTGACCTGTTCTCCAATCAGTTTGAGTTGCTTTCAAACCAGATTGATGATCTTCGTTCTCTTTTTGTGAACGGGTCTAAGGTGATCGACAAAGAATCGATACCAGCTCCAGAAACGCATGGGTTGATTGAGGAGTTGATCGCTAAGGTCTCGTCACTCGAAGAGAGGATTAACTTACAGACTTCTCAGCTAGAAGAACTCCATAACAACCGCAATCTGAGATTGCAAAAAAATTCAGCTCTTGAAGCGCAAATTGACACATTATTACCGAAATTATCAGAAGTTATCGAGAAAAAATCTCGCCCTCGGACCTTGATCGTTGGAAAGAACATCAATTGTGAGGCCGACGATGGTAGCATAACTGATGAAGCAGATGACGATAAAATTGATAGATCGCAGATAATGGTATCTCTTAAAGGTCGTGAAAAAAGTAAAATTGTTAATAAACGCGAGGGTAATTTGGGTAAAAATAGTAATATAAGATCTCCTATTGATGGCAGTGAAATACTTATTACTAATTATATCAACAAAAAAAATTTTAATTGTGAGAAAATGGCTTTCACTGCCATCAAAACTATTTTACCTACTGCTACTTTGGAGGATATTGTATCTTGTCGACCTTGTATCAGCAAAAAATCCAAGGGCAGCTCTGATATTAAGAGTACCACTCGCCCTACGTCACTCTTTGTTAAGTTGCGGAAATCGTCGCTAGCCGAAGGTATTATCAATGCGAAGAGACAGTTCAACCTTCTCCATACTCGTGATCTTGATCTGTCTTCTCTTGACCAGGAGGACAGTAAACATATTTTGGATACTAACATCTACATCAATGAAGTTCTTAGTAAAGAATCATATAAATCCTTTCAAAGTCTCAAAGTGATAGCAAAAGGTCTCGGTTTTAAATATGTTTGGCACAGGAAAGGTACCTTCCTGGTAAGGTGGAGGGACGGTGACGGATCACAGGTATTCACCTCTGTCGCGGATTTAAACGCAGTTGCGAGTGCTTACGATGCAACGAAAGCGCATATGACTGGAAAAGGAATAGGTGAGGATATAGACAATAGCGAAATGAATAACAAGCCGACTGAATGACTAGCTGGTGGGGACAGCGCAAATAATAAGAATAAAAATAAAAATAGCTGTAAGAATAAAAATGCAAAGGGCCTGAAGTTCGGTTTCCTGAATGCCTATTCTTTAAAAGGACACATTCATGACTTCAGGCAGTATCTGCTGGATGACCCGTCTTATGATGTATTCGGCGTGGCTGAGACTCGCTTGGGTCCGATGATTGACAAATCTCTAGTCATTGTTAAAGGGTATTCACTCTCCACACAGGATAGGAATGAGCGAGGAGGGGGTGTGGCCTTATATATCAAAGATAGTCTTACTTTTACCGAATTGGCGCACTCCCGAATACAACATCGCCTGTCAGGCCATTGGAAGTAGAGTATTTCATGGGCTATATTCGAGGTGGAAAACTGGTTCCGGTTTTTGTTTGTGTAGTATATAGACCTCCAGGAGTTAATTTTACTCCGTCCTTTTTAAATGATCTCAAGGTACACTGTGCGGATTACAGTAGTAAAATTATAATGGGGGACTTTAATGCTAATCTACTTTCCACTTCGTAAGATGCTGGTTTCCTTTATGATTTGGCAGGTGAACTAGCCCTTAAGATAGTTGATCATGGTCCCACGAACTTCACCATGCAGCCTGGTACATGGATCGATGCAAACTTGACTGACATAAACGATACTATACTGACGTATGATAATCGAGCGGCACCGTATCACAATCAGCATAATTTAATTGAAGTAACACTTGATCTATATTCTCCGTCTCTCCCTTGTGAATCCTTTACATATAGGGCTTTTAATAAAGTTAGAGCAGCTGATCTCAACGCTGTACTTGCTAATTGTGACTGGGCTTCGTTTGACTCATCCTCAACGGACCTCGAAACACTATTACGTGACTTGAAGGACAATATTACCGGAACTATCAACACCTTAGCTTCAGAAAAGACAGTTCGACCGAGGAAACGTCAGCCTCCCTGGATAGACTCTGACATTAACTTCCTCACAAGAAAGTGAGACGCTGCGATGAGACGATACAAAGGGACCGAGGACACCTACTTCTTGGATGAATTCCTTAGATTGCGCAAGGAAGTATCGGAAGCCACTGCGCAAGCGCGCATAAACTATATTCATGATAAACTGGCCGACACCCTTGATAATAATGATAATTTCTTGAAGGATTTGCGCAATCTGGGACTTCTCCCAAAGTCGGCTAGCGGACTCCACGGTTTCTCCCTGGATGGGCTTAACCACCACTCTGCTGGTGTGTCGTGCTCCTCTTCTGAGAGCTTGAAAGATGCTTTGCATGCCAAAAAAAATCTACGCCGGCTGAAGGTTTTTCTTTAAACCCAATTTCTTTGAGTGATGTTATTTCGGCGGTTTCTCATTTCTCATCCCAAGCTAGGGGGGAGGACGGCATACCGCAGAGTGTTGTGGCAAAGGTTCTTCCTACTATTGGACTCATTTTGGTTAACATATTTAATTTGTCGTTTAAGAATAGTACTTTTCCTGAGGCTTGGAGGAAGGCTCAATTGGTTCCTTTGAAGAAAAAATCGGCACCTTCTTCACCAGCCGATTTGCGACCTATCGCGCTGCTGAGTTTTCTATCCAAGGTTCTAGAAAAGATGGTACATGATCAAATCGTGGAGTTTGTTATACGCGAGAAGGTCCTTGATCCATTACAGACTGGTTTCCGGATACACCACAGCACTACAACTGCTTTACTTAAGTTGACTGAAGATATAAGAGCTGGTTTGGACAAGAAATTGGTGACAATCGCCTTGTTGTTTGACTTTAGTAAAGCGTTTGATACAATTTAGCCGACGTTACTGCTACGTAAGTTGAGCAGCATGGGATTTTCTCGCATGGCGCTTTGTTGGATTCACTCGTATCTATGGGCAAGAAAACAACAGGTCACTGCAAAGACTGTTAGCTCTGAGTGGGTTATCACTAATCTTGGTGTTCCACAGGGCTCCGTGCTTGGTTCCCTGCTGTTTAGTTTATACATTAATGACATTCGGAACCTTTTCGACGGACGCGACGTGAGACATATACTCTATGCAGACGAACTACAGATATACATACAGGTGCCACGTGATTCAATTGAGGAGGGCATTTCTGGACTCTCCAGGTTTGCCAAAGAGGTCTCTGATTGGGCTGGAAGTTCTGGCCTTCGGCTCAATCCCGGTAAGACCCAGGCAATTTATTTTGCCACTAGCCATACTGCCGGATTAACTGAGGTGATGGGGCTTGCCGGTGTTGAGCTGGGATCGGGGGTCACTGTTCCTTTCTCTGAGACTGTTGTCAGCCTTAGCGTGGTACTCGATCAAACACTTTCTTGGAAGCAACGTCTAGATTACACTACCAAGAGGATTAATAAGGTTTTAAATACGTTGCGCTTCATTCGGTCGTACACCACGGAGATCCCCAGACAGCGCCTTATACAGGCACTTGTATTTCCGCTCTTGGACTACTGTGACATATTACTATTGAACGCTACGAACGAACAGAGGACGAGACTGCAAAGATTGCAAAATACCTGTATCAGGTACATTTTCGAAGTAGGACGGTATGATCATCTGACGCCTTCCCGGAGGCGGTTGGGTTAGATGCGCACGGGCACCAGACGGTCATATTTTATGGCCGTCTTACTTTACAAGGTCTTAAATTTTCGCGCTCCGTCATATCTGTATGAATTATTCGAAAAGAGTCAATCCCATCCCCCGGCTAGGTCAGTACGACGTACGCCAATACTTTCAAAGCGTTAGGAGCGTGACTGTGGAATACACTTCCACCTAATATTAAGTTTAAGCCTTCGCTTGCGAGCTTCAAGAGAGCGCTTATAGATCACTTATTGAAGCTCGACTGACTGACATGACTAATCATAGTCTAATTTATGTACCTGACGAGCTGAAACATTAACATGAAATATAATCATGTATGTACCTGAAAAGCTGTAATATTTTTATGAAAATTTGTAAATTACTGCAATTGTGATA
>UCOJ01002449.1:0-11729 GCA_900474305.1 Cecidostiba fungosa
CATAACCAGACTAACAAAAACAATAACAGTCGCGGCTTCGTTGATCTCGTTGTCAAGGGGTTACTAGGCGCGACTCATGATGTTCGAATCGCGCGACTTTCAGCTCGGTCACAACAATATAATGCCACCTTCCTATGAGTTTTCTTTGAATATTATGTTTAAGTGTAGTTCTCAAGTATTGCAAACAGAATGTCATATAGATGCTAATCACTTTACACTTTTATTCAGATAAACTTACACTATTGATTTTTAATCGAAACAAACTAAAGCGGTCGAGCTTTTAGAATTTGCCAATTTACATAAGACTATATTAACATAAAATCAGGCGTTGCCGGATTCGATGTGTCATGCCACTGCTAATACCTATACGGCATACCTATGAATGTCACAAATGTACACGTGCAGGTATTCTGGAGTTCCGCGAAAAAATACGTCCTGCTGTATTAGTAAATAAAACTAAAATGTAGTTTGTGGATATTGCTCCTAATAGGGTCACTATTACATATAGTTAAATTCAAATTCTTTAGAATCTATATGACATATACTCTATATGTCAGAATATCTTTGTATATAATCTGCGTTGGCTCTTAAACAAAAAAATTTCTCAAGGTTTTTTAAAATAACAAAAAAGAAGAATTTCATACAAGCCTCCCAGTAAATTTGTATTCATATACATGCTGCAACTTGTCTACTGTGGAAAAAGCGTTTGATGTAGGATTGACGGAAACATGATTGAAGCTTGTAAAGAGCAAAAGTGTGTTCAATTGATATTTCTTGAAAAATAAAGAGATAAAAGTTATATACGTTTTTATCAAGAAATAAATGTTGCGATAAATCATTAACATACTAAAAAAAAACAATATTAAAATCATAAAAAGTTTGCCAGCTTATGCAAAAAATCGTATGAAATATAGTTAGTTTATCTCGAACGATGAATATATTTGAAAAAAGTTTTAGTGCAATATTCACATGAAAATAGAATGGATATAAATTGCTTGTTATTTTTGAACAAATATTTTTAACTTCATTAATCATCACTAAATTTACATTTGTTTTTTCATCCCTGTCACGTACGTCGAGTCACGGTATTAAATTCCGCGCCTTGGACCATACCGATCGGAATACAAAATCGATTTGTGCAGGACAATAAAAGGTTATCTTAACTCAGTAGCATTGTCATCCACATACTTGCAAACTATTTCCTAATACCGAGGTTCATTATTTCAATTTAATTACATCTGATTTTAAAATTGATAAATATAAAATACCGTGTTATAAAAGGTAACTTTTCTCAAATTCTACAACAATTTTTTGAGACACTATCGAAAAGTATAAATCCCTGGCAACTTTGTATGGTTATCGTTTAGAGTATAACGAGAGAGAGAGAAAACCCGTTTCATTTCAATCCAAGCTCAAATGATACTGCATGGTAGAGAAAAGCATTTCACACATCTCCAGCAGCAGATCAGCACTTCCGCATGATACTTTTCCAAAGCGCCGCGAGTATAAAATGTAGCTATATATACGAGAGCGTATAGCGCTTGTGCGAGATTCGAATCTCGCTCGACGGCTCCGCAGCGCAGCATATAGCACGGCCGCATAATAGCCGTCCGCGTTTTCCAGTTTAAAGCGCGCCGGCTATTTATCTGCGTTTACAGCACGCACGTAATGTCAGGGTCAGCAGCGTGAGAAAATCGCGCCGATATGGACTCTCTCTCTCTCTCACTACTCCACTTGAGGCTGTGTATACAGACTCTTTGCTTCGAGTTATATAGATCGGTATATACGCGGGGGCGACGGGTTTTCTTGACCTGAAAACGCGAGCGCGCGCGTTTCAATTAACGGATATAAATTATTGTATCGCACTCCGCGGTGCCCTCTCTCTCTCTCTATCTCTCATTTGGAATCGGGCGCGGGAACTCCTCGTATTACTGCAGCGCAGCTGCACCACTGTGTAATGTACACACGAGCTGTGAAGGCGTGGCTGGGCAGCGTAACATTACGCACAAGTCCGAATCGCAGCATGCGATCTGTCCCGAGTCCGAGAGAACGAGAGCGATACCGCCCGAAGAACGTTATCCCCTTGAGAAACGATCCGCTTTGAGGACCGTACTATCTCTCTCGCTCTTGCATGCACCGCGTTGAAGTTGACTCAAAGGTTTATATCCGCAAGCAACATCGGTATGCGTATAAAAATTTCGCTTTGTGCTAGCTATGGATGTCCGGAAAAAATTAAAATGTTAAGATTTAGTTTTATTTTCAGGGTACCGAAACTTGCGATAATGATAAAATAATATATTTTAATATTAATATATATCGCTCTAAAAGTGATTGAACGTAGACAGCTCCTAGCAGGCTGCACTGAAGGATTAAAAATTTAACTCAAAAAAGTCATAGGGTGGTGCCGAATCAAGAACTCGAAAATTATAATCGGTATGTTTAAGTGTTGGGGAGATTATTCCAAAGGTGGGGAAAATGGTTTCCGTTTTGCCCGATATTTTTAAATGTAATGTTATTAAATATAAAAAAATAATTTCGAATTTACAAGTTGGAATTTATACAAATATGTATCGTATGTATAATACTTTCCTAATATATGATGTATAAGTATGTACCTATTGTATATTGCAAATAGAGAAAGTAAATATTGACGAAATTTTATAACTCAATATAATGACAACACTCGTCGACAAAAGTTATACCTTAGGATTTTAGCGCTGGTAGCGGTTATATAATATCAACTCGTATATACCTATTTCAATCTATTTCATTTTTACACATCCCTTGTTGACCGCAAGGTATTGAATAAAGAAAGCTTGTTATTATCACTTTTTCTTTTTATTATATAGCTTGGCGTTAAGCACTACGTTCGACTTTCGATTCTAAACAGCGACGTATGTAAAAACCCGCTCTTACAGCCTTCGGCACGCAAAGATAAGCAAAAAGCGTCCTCAACTTAACAGGCATAGCCATTTACTTTCTTTGATAGAAATGACGGACGTATACACGGTGGCTTTTAATCACGAGTAAATAAGAAAAATTTCTAAACCAGCAGAGCAAACAGGAGGCTCGCACAATATAACGAGATTATGAGTTTTTTCCTGCTGGCACTCTTCAACTCGCTTCCGCGTTTTCGGCACACACTCCTCGTCTTTTCCGCCAAGAAAGGCGGACGCGCCTGCATCATCGTCATCCTTAGCGACGACGAACTTCCGCGGTGCTTTCACCGCAAGCATGTATATACGAGAAAAGTCTTACGCAAGAGTCCCCGCGCATACCGTTTTCACGGTCAAGATCGTTTTTTTTTATATATATACATCTTGGCTCCGCGGACTATACTCTCGGCGCGTCCGGCTAGAGAAGCGCAATAAAAAGGAGCGGAGAGAAAAAAAGCTGATAAAGGAAGAAAAGCCGCTCTCCCACGACGCCTCGTAAACTCGCTCGTTTCGGCTCGTAAAAGGGAGAGAAGGATTCTTCGCTCCTTTCTGTGTCGGCGAGAGTCCGCGCGTCGTCGCGAGACAACTAAGGCGCCGCCACTATAGGTGATACTATTATTATAGAACCGTGAATGCACTTTTGTATTGCGAAGAGTGTTATAGGCGAGGAAGAAAGGTTCATCAATTTTACGTCAGAGCTTGTAAAAATTTTTTGATCCTGAGATTATATACTTACACTTGGCAATATCATTTTTTGCAGTTTGAGTCTCTATACAGTTTTTTCTTTCCTCATTTAATTCAATTGAGCATGTAATTGCGTAAGATTCTAATTAAATTTTATACAGTTACTCGACTCGGTGCATTACTATGGTATTAGGTGTGTTCAAGTATTTAGATGAAGAGATACGATATTATTTTACAAGCGCTTACAACGTTCATAGGCATTAGGAACATTTATTTGCGTATTTGTTATCGTCTTGTGGATGATCATTTTTCCTGGTTACTATAATTAGTCACAATAGATTAAGCTCGAGACTAACTTTTTTTCTTAATTATGACGATGGTGGTGAATAGGATTGTTATTTTTCTGATCTTTCATCCTGTACAATGGAACAATGTATGTGTTTTAATTTTCTGCAACATTAATTTTAATGAAAATTGATACAGGTACACCGCTCGCATATTAGATGATGCTATGCACTTGATGTCGAAGGCAGTACCGTATAGGGTTCTGTTTTGAAAATTAAGCCTCAAATGTTCAAAAAATCTTTGAGACGTTTAAATTGAAGTATATACCTACATCTATATAGATTATACAAGAGTTGCGCGATTGTGGCTCGCGATCATTCAGTCCTGCTTACACTCAGAAAAATGAACATACAGTGTGGGCGGTGTGACAATTGGCTCGTTGAGAGACGTGCCTTTGAAACTTGAAATTACTTTTTAGCATGCGTCGCGTACATTATAGTGTCAATGACCGAGCATGATGTCAAGAATGTGATCAAGACTATGCATAAGCTTGATGAAGGTATTCTTTGATAGTTGCTTTTGTTCTCAGAAAAAAATATTTTGAAAACAATGTATCTTTATTAAAACGTAGTAATTTATAATAAAATATGAAATTGAAGAATATGAGCGGTCATTGAACCTAAGAAAAACAAGTTATTTTATTACTCTTGAGTTTACTGTGTATACGTATGTGCATATTATCACATAAATAAGCGACATTAGAATCTACTTTTGTTGAGTAGCTTAGAATTTCATAATCAACAGACAACACCGTTTCAACATCAAGCGCGTTTATGATTATGCCAGTCAAGATTGTAGTATAATGTAAATTAGTTTTTAGCAAGTTTTATATTTTGTCATGAATTTCTCACTTAGAACATGTTTTATACGTCTAACAAAAAAATAAAAGTTTATGTTATTTTAAAGTTAAAACGTTTTTTCAACATGCAACTTTTTGAGCGATTTTTCGAAAAGGAAAGTTTAATACATAACATCAGAAATTCTACTCTGACAGTATGTAGGCTGTTCTTGTTTCTAAATAATAAAACCTGTACACCGGTGATAGAGTGCTGACCAAAGTGATTTATCTCGCGATATTTTTTGATGTTTCGGATCCGGTATTGGATCGCAGAAATATTGGACCATTAATAACTGTAGCAATTTTTGAACTGAAGGTTACTTTCTACTTTCGTTTTCTTTGTAGAAATTTAATACGTAGTTTTGAAGTTTTCGTTATTAAGAAATTGATAGTTAAAATATTACTCTTACCCACTATGTTTTTAAAAATAATAAGTACGTATAGTCAAAAGTTTTATTAATCAGCTAATTAGATGTAGGAAATATTTAATCAAGTAATTCATCTACAAAATGCGTTATACACACGAAGGAACAACCCATTATAATAGCTCGATCAGTAAAGCCCGAAATCCGTGCATCCCACACGTATTTTACGAGCAGGCTGAAAGTCGACCGAAAAAGAATCAAGTTAAACAAAAGCCCGGAATAAAGCCGCTCAAGACCACACGAAAAAAAGCCGCACAGATAACCCTTGACGGTATATAGAAGCGAGCGCGAGCAAAAAGAGACGAAATTTATTGCGCGGAAAGTGATACAAGAAAAGCGCGCGAAGAAGTTTGGCAATAAAATTATACCAGTGGCTGGTTGGCCTCGTGTCGGTGCGGAAAATAATTGCGTCAACGTTGTCCCGTTAAAGAATTCTTTTTGGCTTACCGGCGCGGTGAGCTGCTCATAAACATCTCAGCGTTTAAACCGCGGGACTTTGTACTCCTGTGGAGACGACTGCCGCGGCGGCCCACACAGAAAGGAGATCGCTCCACAGTTCCGCTTCTCTTTTCGCCGGTGTCTTCTGCCTATACCTTGATGTATATGTATTGTACCGCATCTCGAGATGCAAAGACGGCGAAAATGACCGGGTCTACTAACTGGTCTCCCGCCGAAAGAGGAAACGATGGGAAAGAGCTGCGGGAGAATGCTTTCTTTGTCATAGCGTCCTTGAACTACAGATCTTAGCTCGTGAATTAAAAAATGTTAAAAATTTAAGCTAATAAAAATGCTATTGCAAAAAATACCTTGTGCACATATATACAAAAGAAACATGGAGCTTCTCTGAGAAACGCGTAATAAAAACAATCGTTTCCACGAAAAACAAGTCGAAATTTGCATGAAAATAATCGGCATAACGATTTCAGACGACACAATTAGAATAGTACTCTACTTAAGCTCTTCTTGGTTGATTTTTTATTTTTAGAGAAATACAGTGAGAATCAACCCAATTAAGAGAATACTGTAGCCAGTCAGAGCCAAATTATTTCATATCGCATGAATCATACGCAGCATTCCAGGGCGAATAAATTAAATTAGCAACAAAAAAGCTGGGAATACAAAATATATGAGTGAATACAATCGAAATTTCTACAATTTACTACAGTAACTAATATAATTGTTACAAAAGCTACAATTTAATTTCACCTGAAAACAACAGAGATTTCCAGAAAAAAATTAAGTCCTCCACATATATAAAGACGCGCAGCTTTATTCGAGACACTCAGCGCGCGGTGCGGGACTAAAGAAGATTTCCAAACAGCGGCGGCGGTGACCATTATATCCAAATTTATCACCAGATCACACGTTGTACGAGAGGATATGCCGGCATCATCACGAGAGGAAAAGAGAAAAGAGCCGCGACTGTTGCTCTCACCTCACTCTCGGAGAAAGACCCGTAACGTCGTGTGCCGCCAAGGGTGTCGGATGTCATCGCGGCGGCGATCAGCTTCTTTCCCGGGGGGTCGTCGCCGTGTGAAGCCGCTCTCCACCCGCAACGTTCTTTCGAGGAAAAACGAGACGCGGCAATCGTCGCCGATATTTTACCGGACGAGGTTCGCGCGGCGGGACATAAGCGCGCAATTGATGGCGCAGTCTCACCCATGCTGCGGCGGCAGGTATGCGCCACCGGAGTTGAGAGGTGCGCCGCTGCCGCTGCTGAATCGTTTATACACTCACCTAGTGCTGATGTTGCCGACCATTCAGTTGTTTGGGGGACAACATTATTTATGTCTCCTTTTCTGGATTTCTCGTTTTGCTTGTTTTTCGGCTGCTATGGTGATCTTTCCAGAAACGTTACTAGCTTTGAAATCTTATAGATGACTTGTGTCTGCATCGATTTTCTTAGCGTTCTTCTTTCAAGCCATATAATATCCATTATACCATTTGCGTACTCATTGTCTCCAGCTAAACTCAACGTCGAAATAAGCATTATATCCATGACTCACATACTCGTTTGGGTCCATAGCACCTGTCCAACGGCAATTTCTTTCTCTCGACTTGTACACATCATATAGGTGTACGGGTATACCCGCCTATACGTGTTTGCCCATAAAATTAAAGAGCATCTCTCACGATGTCAATACGGCAAAGTACCTATCTCCAAAGAGTCATGTGACGCCGTCTCGAACACGCGTTACACGACGTATATTCACGCGATGGGAAAGCGCGCGTCCACAGGCAGCATAATAATCATCATCATCATCCTGCAAAGAGTCTGCTCCGTAAGTAGCCCGGCAAAAGGCCCCCGGTGATGGGGCATCGCGTTATTACACGCTATATACACGTGAGAGGAGACGTGGGCAGCTCTCACGCGCGTGTGTGTGTGTGTTTGTGATGCCCATTGTCCTCGTTCCACGAGCGCCCGCGAATCTCAATGAGAGAGAGAGAGATGCGATGCAAATAGATTCGCCGGAGATCAGTGACTCATAGATCTTCCTGAGCGGTTATGTGCTGGCTTCTTCGCGTCTCTGTATGTATGTGTGTTTGTAACTGTGATGGGCTTGGATAATATATTTTTCGTGATCGTTTTTAATTTTCTTATAGGCGCGCGCGATGCGGCTGAGTCACTATTTGTCCTGTACAATGCTGGATGATTAATTTCTTCTTCTGTTCTGCTACAATATACTTATGGTGGGATTTGGGCCGAGCTTGCCGTTTCGTTTCTTTCTTAGGGGACTGCGGATTTTTTTTCTTGGGGTTGGGATGGAATCCGATTAATAGATACTTTATACGAATTGTTCTAATTAAGCTATAATAGTTCTAATTAGTTCTAATTTAATTAAGCTTCTCTTTGCTGTGTTATATTGCAAGCCTTTATAAAGGCCAGCATTAATATCTCTATTGTATGTTTTATTAGTTACTGATATTCAAAGAAAATTTCTGAAAAAATTTTGTATGAAGCTACAGGCTACGGGGGTTTGTTTAACTTACTCACTTGAGATTCCACTCAGTAATATAGGCGTAAAAGTCGCCTAATTTCTTATTTCATATTTGGCTACAGCTGGTATAACGCTAAATAAACCGTGACAGGAGGATTTTACACAGGACGTTTTAGTTGAATTCAACTGCAATCACACTTTTATATTTTATACGTGTTTAGAAATATTTGATAAACTGACATGTCAAAAAAGTATACTGTATGCCAAATTGAAATTTACGGTAAAAAATCTATATTACTTATTATATCTAAATATGACTTGCTAATAAAAATTTTACATTCATAAAGATGTATATTTTTTAAATTAAAATTTATTTTCTCCTTAGTGAAAACTCGAGGCGTTTCTCTTTCGAGATGCTATATTTCAAGTATATTTTGAATTTTCAATGTTCAAAGAAAACGCTTGGATGATTATGCATATTTTTGCTGACAATTTTGTAAAGTCATTATGTGCAGCAACTTTCGATAGCCAATATAGTTATGTAAATATACTAAAAGTTGACTGCAAGTATACACGGAAGTTCGAAGCAGAGAAAACTACGTACCTATTATCCGTGTAGTTTCTCTTACATGTTTTCACGTCAGCGCTATTAAAGTTCATAATGCTCGATTATAACTTGTGTATTGCATTAAAAATATCAAAACAATCGTATGAAGATATGTCAGCATTACGTACAAACTTCAAGCTAAACGGTAAATCGAATCCTGACATTTCGACTCATTTGCAGATGCTTGAATAATGCAAAAGTATTTATAGCCTCGAATCCCGGGCGCAGCTGAAGAATCGCGCGTGGGCGGACTAACAGACACGTGTACCATAGGTAAAAAGAAAAATCGATCTGAAGCGTCGTCGACCTCACGTATGCACTTCCGTGGTTGGAAAAGCAAAAGCCCGGTGCCGGATAATGCAAATTCGATATCCGCGAGGCCCCCGATTCAGGCCAGCGCGTCTGCTGCGTTCTGAAGAGAGAGGAGGCGATCGAGGAAAAAAAAGAACACACGTACGTGCGTTTCCACGCGTGTGATGTGTGTAGTTTTATGGCAGGTGAAAATGGAGTGGAAAATGCATTGCACGAGCGAGACAGAGAGAGAGTAGCGCTGCGTGATGTTAACTCGACGATTTCAGGACAATTTATCGAGAAAGTTTGGTGGTTTCGAGAGAGGAGCGGCATCGAAACGGTGAGATGCGCTAGTAAATTATTCAGCCGGATACGGTTTCTTTTTTAAGGAGCATGAGTGTAGACATCGTGTCTTTTCTATAATATAATACACGACGAGTCACACCGCCGATCGCTATGAAAAATGTTTGCAGAGAGAATTTTTGAAATATCGCATATCACTAAGGCTCCGGTGTATAATATAGGCTGCAGAGACAGCTTTTGAGCGATAAAGCTCGCTCGAAGAAAGGCATCGCGTACACACAGCGATGAAGTAATTCCGAGAGGAGAGCATCAGATCATACGACTGCACGGCAGCCTGCGTATATGTACATGTACATCCCACATGAAGAAGCACGAGATGCAGAGGGAGAGTAGAATAAGAGAGGAGCTGTAGCACAGTATATATACATAGAGACTCGCCCCGAGACAATTAATGGCCTGCCCCATCCTCTCCATTCGTATTCGTCACGGATGCATTTAACAAGGCGCGCTCGCTCGGCTGCGCCACTTTTCAAATGTGACTTTCCCGTCGAGAAGCGCTTCTCCGCTGCAGCGATGTGCACACGCGCGAGCGCTTCTCTCGTCCCTATAGCATCTCGAAAGAGACCGGCTTAGGCACCTTGCGCTACTCCCTGATGTATACTCATATGCACATTCTACCTCTGCGTGCAAACAGGCCAAAAGAGAGAGAAAGGTTAGATGTAAGTTATAGCACGACTGCGAGATGAGCTTCATGCGCGATGAGCTGCTTCGTGTTTTGTTGTTCGGACGTAGTGCGATTTTATTTTTAATAAAATAACCGCACCGTAGACGTTTCAATAAAGTTATCCTAATCGCTTGAACTTTTCGTCTCTCCAGTTTCTGGTTGGTGAAGATAGGTGGCGCATAGGCACTTTTCCAATTCCATCATCAAAATCTGCGCACCGAGTCTAGATAGACTGCAGGTGTACCACTTGTGTCAAAGCCATCATCTTGGGCCGCTCATACTATAACTGCCAAAGTAAACTTCTCGATCTGTCAGACCGCTAACAAAATGTTTGATGAAAGCATGTTTTCCAAAAAGCGATATAATGCTGGTAAACACGAAGAAAAAAAAAGATGAACCAGAAACTGCAGCAAAAAATTGTTCAAACAATGACCTCGAAAGACGCAAGTGTACTGTGTAATAGCATCGAATGATCACAGTCATTAAGTATAGAAAGCCTGTAGAATGCAATTTTCCAAATAATACCCACAGTATGGCCGAATAAAACATCTCTCGAAATGCTGGCCACAGGAAAATTACTTCATTACACCTGCTTCCACTTTGGAAAGCCGTTCGTCGAGTCGCGGTACATCATCTGCACATGGCCGAGTCGTTGCGAAAAACAAAAACAAAAATCCCGCAAATGCAGGCTCGGTGTAGCAAAGTATCTGCGGCGCGCCACGCGAGTCTCGTCGTGGTCGTTTGACACCGATTTGACGGGGTTCGGCAGAGAGGAGCGTCGCGCGAAAGGTGGGAATTATTGTGCAATTTGAATCGACGCGCGCGAAAGAATGTATTGCGCAGACGGCACGCGAGAAATTGATGGTAGGTTATTGAGAGCCTTGTATATATACACCTATGTGTCTGCGGCTGCCGCTGCTGCTATTTCTTTCGTGGAATATGCGAAATGCATGGCTTTGTGCGCTGCTAAATTGTATGCATTCGACTAATCACTTTTAATTTTCTCAGATACTGTGTGCATGAATCTTGAGAGAAAAATGAGGGGGATAAGCGATGAGTGAAGATAATACTAAGATTGCTGCATATTTTCGAAAAATCAAAGCATAATAATTACACGTTTATAATATAATCGAACCAAAACATCGCAGCCTAAATTGACATAGCGTGAACGCGTAACGAATCGCTAGCTCGTTGCAGCCTATCGTCCCATCATTGAAAAAAGCCGAAAGCATTTCCGGTGAAGTAACACGTCTCCCCAAAATAACCGAAAGCGTATAGCCAAACAACGGCCGACGGGTCCCGAAATTACACTCGTAAAGGCAAATCGATGGCTTCCTAATGGCTTTTGTCGGTCCAACTGGAGACGCCGCCAATACACTTGTTATCGTACGTCGGACCTAAAGACAAGACAGAAGAAGCACCTGCCGACGCTTTTGGGACTATACTCGTAAAGGCTAAAGTGTCGAGGTGCGCATACCGATTTATTTCGCCTCGGAGGCAACTACACGGCGACGTTACGTTTAAAACGCGCTTCCTTTTCCGACGATATTTTCGTCCCCAATTAATGTGCAAAGGGCTATGCATACTTCCTTTTTAGCATTGTTTATGATCGGTATGGGATAACAGAAATGTATAAC
>UCOJ01002450.1:0-11758 GCA_900474305.1 Cecidostiba fungosa
GCGCTATACACTCCTAATCACAGGCTCGACCATCAGTTCTAAATATATATATATATACACGAGGTGGTGGAGGAGGAGACGAAGTTAGAAGACGAATTCGAGAGGGGCGTGTGATGTGCTTTAAAAAATCCCGTCTTATTATTCTCAAGCACTAAGAATTATAACAATTTTGAGAATAAGGATCGTATATATAAAAATCTGTGCGATTATACGATTAAGACCGCAAAGAAGCATCAAGCCGTCAGAGATTCACCGCGCGAATAAACACTTGACAAACTGCATGAATTAGCCTTGATTATGCGCGTATAATACTTTTTCTCCTTCTAACTCAGTCTCTCTCCCTTATAATTAACGTCATCTTATACATCTCACAGCTTCGCAGAGGAGAGCGGCAAATAACACAAGACAAGCGCTCGACTACTAACTCTCTCTTTCTCTCTTCCGCGTAATATATTTTGTCGTTAGTCTCTCTCTCTCTCTCGGTACGCGGAGAGGAGAGAGAGAGAGAGCGACACAGAAGGAGCCGCTTAAAACAAACGCGGCAAAATCGAAGCGACGGCGGCATTGCCGTAGGTGGCCTGCACTCGAGGGAATATAAATTTATCGGCTCGTAGTCACGCGCTCGACGCGATATCGCCTTGTGGATATTCTCCTGCTAAGCGCAATCTCCGAGACTTGTTATATGGATGCTCTTTTATGTGTGTGTGTGTAGCTGTATGGGAACCGACGGGATTTGTGCTTGGTTTTGCCTGCGTTTGTCTATATGACTTTGGCTCAAAGCGAATTTGTCGGATTCGCTTCGATTATTATGTCGGGAATTTTATATACTTTTTTTTTAATTATTGGCTGTATAAAGGAATGTATAGTCAAATGAGTTTTTCATAAGTTTGATCGACATCTGTCAAGGAGATCATATCGAATTTCCACTGAATATGTCTCACATTTTCTTTGGATTTCGAGCAGCTCAGATTCAGCCAAACTAAAATTTTAGAATATGTGCATTAAAACGATAGGTATAATTTAACTAATATAAATAGATCATAACTTTTATACAAAAGATTAATTTTTTGTATTTTGAGACACTGAGATGTAGGAAAAAATTATTTTATACTATCTACCTTGGCCGAACTAATCTCATCCTAATCCGCGAGAGATGACAAGCGAATTTCATCTCTCGGATGTTTATATATTCCCATATTTATATAATATAATATATTCCAGCGTTATTTTTACGAGACTTACAGCGCATTACACGACAATGGAGCAGGCAATTGAAAATTTGTCTTGTTTACGCCCGTGTGCGCGTTGCGAGCCATAATAATAAAGCGCATTATTAGCGATAGTAAAAATGCAAATGTAACTGCTCGCACCGCAGAATGAAAATACACGCATAATGGAATTTATAGATTTTTCATTTAAAGTGCATCGCGCACGCGCAAAATTGCTTTATATATAGAGCGATGAACTGGCTCTATTAACTTTTACTGACCTACATTATCGTGAAAATAGAATTTCGACACTCTTAAAAGCCTTCCAGTCCTATATATAGCTTCCATCATCCTATTATAGCCCGCCAAAGGGATATAAAAACATCTGTTAATGTTTGCAAGCCATAATATAGTAATTTCGCGATTATACACAAGTCATAATATCATTACAGCCCTAAAACAAAATGCAGTTTTTCCGCTTAAGCTTCTGACCAGCGAAGATAGGTGGCGCGTAGGCCATTTCTTGTTTCCTTCTTAAGGGGATGTCGGAGTTAAAAGCACTGTTTTTCTCTTCCCTATAACTTTTTAAATAAAGCTTGTAATGAAAAACGAAGCTTGTAGCGCCGTAGTATTAAGATTAATAAATGATTCTACCAAGGGAAATTTCGATTAGACTTTTATTTTTCTTTAAAGTTTGGAAATACTATAAATACCTAGCGGCGGATTTGCGAAGCTATTGCTTCGAAATCCCCTTAATCTGTACCAAAACTATCATATTACGTTCAATACGTATATGACTATAATATATCGAAGCTTGCATATATGTCCATCGAATAAAGTTGCAGTGCAGGGAAAAGAAGAACGTTTATATACTTACTTCCACACAGGCACATAGCCACGAATGAAAACGCCAAATAAGAGTTGACGCCCTGACGGTTATGATGATGGACGATTAGCCCTCGGGGCTAAGCCGGCGCATAATTCACTCTACGCCGGCGTCGAATATATACTATATATATATTCGCATGGATCGGTTCTCTCTCTCTCTCTCTGTCGCGTACTTTCACGGCCGAACGGACGCCTGCGCGCTTATTCATCCCGCGTCGAGTCGACGACGACAGGCTTTAACGACCCGCGGATGATTCGTCGATCGATCGATCTAGGTCTCTCTCTCTCCGGAAACGCGAGCGATTAGAGACTGTCACTTTTGACACTGTCAAGTCGATGATGATGGAAAAAAATTGAGATTTTTATATACTATAGAGTAGGAGGTTCGTTATATTTCAGAATTTTTTTTTTT
Organism: Cecidostiba fungosa; assembly: GCA_900474305.1. Classification (NCBI taxonomy): domain Eukaryota; kingdom Metazoa; phylum Arthropoda; class Insecta; order Hymenoptera; family Pteromalidae; genus Cecidostiba; species Cecidostiba fungosa. Next base: position 2,509 of record UCOJ01002450.1, read on the forward strand.
CGGGGAAAGAGAGAACTGCACGCCGGGTTATTCTGTTCTGCCCCGGACGATATGCTTCGTTTGCATAAATTCTTGACGAAAAAGCGCAAAGAGGATTTTTTTTCGACTGCTCTTTGGTACCGTCCCTGGGAAAAATATAGATACCTAAAAAATTTATTTTTTTTTTTTAACTAATAAGTGCTGCTTTGAAATCTCAGCAGAAATACCAGGTGCTCCATTTGTTTATCTATATATATACCAGCTGCGATATCGCGTCCTCTGTATCGATATATAACACACATACGCACATGAGAGTATCAGGATGACGCGAGCGAAAAGAGTATAGGTATATATAACGGTGGGAAATTATTTATCTGGACGTTTTGGTCCATCGAGTCGTGCGTACGGAGGGAATACCGCTCTGTACGCGATCGTCAGTTGCAATTTCGCATTTTCTCTTCACGGACTACCGGGCAAAATTGATCGAGCGCGTCGACGAGCGGCATATGATATTGCGGATCGACAATAATTTACTACCACCGCTGGAATCGCCGCGAGCTTGCTTCTTTTTTTTTTCATTATTTTCTGTTTCAAAGTGCGTGCTTCAGCTATCCTAGCTATATATTCTAGTTCACGGGTTATATTTATATTATTATGTTTTGTAGAAACTTTTTTTATTGCCTCTTGTGAGCCTTTGTCGTCTATGAAATATGCGTTTCTATAAAAACGTTTCAGTATTTTTGTTTTTTTTAAAGAGGCTGTCCGTTGACATAAAGCAATTAACTCGTGGGAAATTTACATAAGTATATATATAGCGTGAAGGCGCGCCTTGGAGATCGAGCTGTCGGCGACAATGAAGTTTATCATCGATTAAGAGGAATTAATTAAACGTCCGGGTGCTGCACGCGAGCTTTTTCTCCGATTCGCTGGCGCTCCGATGGCATTATTGTTAATTAAAGCTCCTACGCGCGTGACGACCGCAAATGCACGGTATTGCTGTTGATGGTTTTCTATATATGTATGTGTCTCGTTGCCGATTATCTTTAGACAGCCTCGTTAATTTTGAGAAATTTAATTGTCCCTTGTTCGATCCGAGAAATTGTGTTCAAGACAGGCTGCGTACGTTAGTTTTCTCATTTTTTTACTGTCTCGAGACAATAATGGAAATTTGACAGAACAAGTGTAAAAGTGATTACACGTCACTAATCGATGTGCAATTATATAAATATTCCGTAAATCGATCTGATTTTGTCATCTTCTTTCAAATCTACCTTATAATAATACGCCTATTTCAAGTAAAAGAAAAATCCAATTCAACAATTTCAAGGTCTAAAATTTGAATTTCTTACATTTACCAGTATATAATAATCCAACGTTTATACGAATACATTTCCAGCAGATACGGCAAACTAAAAAAAGCTCTTTTTCATTACAGCGCATCAGCCGGACATGAAAATTCGCGGCTCCTAGAAGCGCGAGCATTTCGAGTGTGTTCGACTTTGAAGGAGGAAGCAATAAATCAGAGTCCCAGCGTCGCGGTAGCGCAAGCCTCTCTCTCTCTCTCTCTCCCCGAGTCAACAAAGTCCATAAATTATATGAAGCGCAGCACCAAGCCCGTCGTCAGGTTCAAAATCTACCCGAAGACCCACTACATAGGCTGCCAACAACAACAACAACAACAACCTGCGCCCATCATCGCCACTGCCAGCCGATACGAGCCACAGCACGATACTACTCAACAGCTCAAACACGCGGTAAGAAGCTCGTTTTAATAATTCGCTTATGTGTTTTTCTCATAATACACCACTTGATTTATTTACTTTCCTACAACAGACTGACTCGCGTTACGGACAGCGAGCTGAAAAGTCCAGCAGCGGCGTCGAGAGTGAAACGAGTGAAGAGACTTACGAGAGTAGCTCGAGATGCGACGATTCCGACGACGACGAGGAAGACGACGACGACGACGATGAGGATAGCTACTCTAGTGATGACGAGGATGACGACGAGGAGTCGATGCACGAGGTGGCTGTCGCCAAAGCTCTCGCGGCTTTCCGCAAGTGCGACGAGTTCCTACAGCGACATCGAATCAGACCTGAATTCTTCTGTAGATACCGCGAGAGACTTACTCTTCAAGCTTGGCTACTACAGAGAGCTACCGCTAAAGCTTCCCGAAATTTTTCCGGTGAGTTGAGATATATGTATTGGTAATTTTTCAGCTCCAATTATACACCGCGTACGAGAAAACAGGAGAATTATAAGAGCGAGCTGGAAATATACATCATGTAGGACTGGTATAATAAGCAGTCTCCCGGTGATTTATACGTCATCTCTCTCTCTCTCTCTCTCTTGCTAAGAAAATTATCCTTACATGTTTATCGTAATAATACTGGCGCCCTTTGAAACATAGTCAAAACAGATCTATCTCTCTCTCTCTCTTGCGCTAATACACTCGTATAAGGCCAGCAATAGTTTCCAGCCGCGGGTGTGAGATATAGAGAAGAGCAGCAGGTCTATGCATCTATGGGCTCATAAATATCGGTGTAATAATGCGCTGCCAGTCGCAATATCCTTATAGACGCGAATATTAAAGCCAACGGAAAGTTTGGCGCGCACATATATATATATATACCTATAAAACGCCGGCGCACGTAAACCGGATGTTTCGATATCGGCGTTGGCGGCGGCGCATCGTCGTATAGTAGGCATATATAGATAGTATGGGAGAGATCGAACCGAGATTCTTCTCTCCTTTTCTTTCTCGCGCGCGATATCTACCCCCTTATTTTCCTTTTATTGTATACGAGCGAGTATAGAGGCGGCCGAGGCTCTCGTATTACGCTTTTAGTGCTCGCGACAATTTTTCATCTCTCGCGGCAGAAGCTTCGAGGAAATTTTCTTCTGTTTTGTCGCCGTTGCTCTCGTTGTTTTTGCGCGCGAGCCGATACTTTTTCGCGCGCGCGCGCGCGCGGAATTTGAAGAGAATTTTTATGATCCAGAGAATTTCAGAGAGGATAGGATACCTATCGATTTATTCCCTTTCCTCTTGCTTTTTTTTACGCACCTCCAATTCATTCTACGGATGCTTAACGTTCCTTTTTCTATCGCAATAATAATAATAATAATAATTCATGTGTCGTGTGTACCACATCAGACTGAACCATGTGAGTTATGGTCGTCGCGATAGTACAGCAGCATCATCGTCTGATTATCCATGCGACGTCATCCTTCTCGTCTTCATCATCGTAATCGGACGGACTCTGACCCTTTATGTCTTTATGCTGATTGTACTCGACTGACGTTGCTGCTGCTGCTGCTCCCCTCGGGCGATATTACTGCTCATTACTTATGCAATTACGGATTATGTGCGTTGCGCTCTCCTATATATACGATGTCGCTCTTGTGGCTTCTGACCAATGGAACTGTATTCTTTTGATTATAAACCTCTGGTGTATGGCAAACAATATCAGCAACCGAAATTTCAATTTCAATACATTTTTCTCACTGGCTTGATGTTTGTTTTGCCGACCGAATGGAGCTCGGATTATATACATACGCAAACTAAAAATGTTTTTATTTTCAATAAAAAGTTTGTTCGATACATTCTGACACTATAAACAAATCAGCAGCGAATCCATGCGGTCCAGAAGCTGTAAACAAAATATACGATTTTATTACGCTCGCTCTCCGCGCACCCGCACGTTTTCGTGAAACATTGATTTTTTTCCATAAAAACAGAAAAAATCGGCCTCTTCGCGCTCTATCCGTCATTCCTTCCGTCGTGTATTTACGATCGGAGGCAAACCGCTATGCGTTTCAACAGATATCACTTTTTTTCGAATATAAAACTTGCAGCCGCTTGCAAAAAACCGCGCGGCACGTCAAAAGATCGAAATTTGTTTTCTGCGCGAAAAATTATGCATTTTAATTGCCGCGCGCGCGCAAGACGTCAGTATAATATGCAAAGAATCGTCAGCTTCCGGTGCTGTCGGGTTTACGGCCTCGTCGTTCTCTTTTTCGCGCGCCAAGTCGTAAAAAAAAGAGAAGCCGAGAGAACGCGTCTACGCTCCCGCTTATATATAGATATGTCGTCGTTGTGTATATATTATAGTGTGTTCTCGTCGTCGCGCGCCTTCCCGATAATGACACTTTGATGCACGTTTATGCATTTACGAACTTTATGTGCACGTGCGCATGGGTTTGTTTTTATTTTTGCGGCTGCGAGTAGAATTTAAGCTCGACTTTTTCTCTCTCTCCCTTTTTGAATGTACATTTTTACGCGCGCTTTTTTCCTTCGCGGAAGAAAAAAAACATTATTAGTCGAGTATGACAATTTGTAAAAGCATAAGCTGCGCGCGCATCGTTTGAAATTTCCCGCCGCCGCGCGGGCGTATAGGAAAGCACACGCGGCGGCTAGTATAAAGTCGGCGGCAATATCGATTTTAGCGATGCTTCGCATTTGTACTGCGCAAGTGGCGGGTACGTGCGCGAAAGCACCGCTGGTGTAGTGGTATCATGCAAGATTCCCATTCTTGCGACCCGGGTTCGATTCCCGGGCGGTGCAAGTTTTTTGGAACAACAATTGTCGACTTTGCTTTGCCGAATATTGTTGACACTTTTTTCCATCAAAGCAATTTATTATTCGTCGATATGACGAAGAGAAAGAGGATTTTAAGCTCTGCTGTGTATCTGTGCGATATTTGAAAGAGGACGTTATTTCCGAGAATCGATGGCGCTTTTTGCAACGAAATATTTCAGTTCTGATCGGAGAATTATTTTATTTTCAATTTCGGAGAGCGGAAATTTCGTTTGGTTCTCGGAATATCAATCTATAGTTTTAAATTATTCAGGAATTTATGTATAGCTAATGTAGTATGTGGGATATTTTCGACGTTTTCAAAGTACGTCGAACGAAGCGAGATAATATTTGCAAACGTTAATAATGTCAGCGGTATAAAATATAAATTACATACTAATTAACGATCATACAATTGCTTTCCAATGAGTTGGTACTCCTTGTGAATAAAGCAGTGTATATACGTATAAATATCCATTTAAAGTACATTTATTTATATTATAAATAAAATCACACATGCATGTATGCAGATCAGAAAAAGCCAAACGGCCGGTGTATCACAAGCGTTAATATACACACGTGTAGACTGAGAAGTCGAAAATGATAACAGGCAGGTGGCACACAAATCGATGCAGATTATTCTGACAATGACGAACTATCGTTCTTTTATAAAAAATGCAATTATTAACTATCTTTTGTATGAAAAGGCCACGTCTTAGTTCAAGATAAAATCGGCTCAAGCATTAGAAGGCCCAATAAGACACAGTTTTCTTATAATATATGTGTCACACCGCAATTTATGCAGTGTTCTTGACCGAGCTTTGATTGTTACTAAACTTTTTCATTAGCTTCCGTTCATTTGAAACGTCCGTCTCAGCAGAACCAAAACAACAAAAGTATCGTTTAAAGTATATTTTTATAGACTCAGTTGCAGTTATAGTATGAGGGGCCCAAACAGTAGACCCTACAAGGCAACCACACCCCTATATCTACTTTCGCAGCGCAGATTTAGACTAGTAAAGCAAGAAATTGCCTATGCGCCACCTGTATTTCCTATAGGTACTACACAGCCGAAAAGTACGAGCTGTGGGGAAGAGTCCAAATCTGTTCAGACTCCACCTCTATATAAGAGCGTACGACGAATCATTTTTTTTCTCTCCACGCGTATAGGCGCGAATGACAATGATCGCGTGCGAAATCCACCCATCGATCCTCTCTCTCTCTCTCAGTCGAGTATAGCCCACACCCACACACGATAACGGAATTTTTGCCGCCTCGAGTATAGCAGCAGTAGCTGAGATGGAGAAAAGGAGATAGAAGGCTACTCCTTCCGCGGCATCAATCTACCGATGGCTATCGAGAGAGAGAGCAGTAGCTATACGCAGGAGTAATCGATCCTACGATCGCGTGCGAGAGAGAATTTCCAACCTGTGTGTCTGTGTGTACATGTATGTGTGATACCCGCGCACATTCGGGGGCGCGAGTTTGGCACTGCATTAATTACTCAGCGTCCCGCGGAGAGAGAGAGAGTTCGCCCCCCGGTAACAATGGCGCAATAATTAACAATTACGCAGGCTTGATAATTATATAGCCGGGACCGAATGCCGTTGAGTTATCGCGAGTGCGAGCTTGTGTATTCGGAAGCGATATATATGCCGGTATTGCAGGAGTTGAATCTAACGGTGTGTGAGAGTGTATATACGCCAACATGCAGTAGCCAAGCGACGCGGCTTGCACGGACAGCAGCAGCGGCGGCGGCAATTGAGTGATGCCGATTAACGAGCTTTATTGACGAACAATTGCACACACACATACATCCACCTCTATATATATACGCAGTTTTTAACTCTCGAACCTATACACGTGCTATAATTAATTCAACTTAACCGCGAATGCAGCAGCTTTTTATACGCTGTCGCACCTGCATGCGAGAGTGAAAAAAAGGACGAAGGAAACAAAAATAAACCCCCGGCAAGTCTGGCCGAATAAACTCGTCGCAGCACATAGAGAAGAGCTGAACTATTCGCTCGCGCGTGGTAAATATACGGCCGCGAGATATCAGCGACGTGACGCTCCCCTCCCCCCTTCCACTATGTGAGTTGCCACCGCCGCGGTTTACATAAATTTGCATCGCCACCGTTGCGGCGGTGGATGCATTTTTTATGCGCCAACGCGTCGGCGAAAAAAAATCGCGAGACACACACGCGATTCGAAAATCGCGCTGTGTGGGTATATGTATATAGTCCGGAATTACAGTTTTGCGGCGCGGTTGTCGCGTCGGTGATTTCAATATGGAGCTGTGGTGGCTTGTGTATGTATATAGTGACGTGATTGTAATGAATGTTAGGCTGAAGTGTCATGATGTGGATTTAGGATTGAAATTGATTTTATTTTGTGCGTTTAGGGATACTGAATTGAGGATTGTATGAGTTTGCTACTATAGGTAGCTTTTGCGGCTTCTTAGTTGTATAAGACTATACACCTGTGAATTTCATCCGACTCTTATATGATTATAAAACTGTGAAATTTGACACATATAGCTTTTTTTCTATTCCGTATTCGGGAAAAGAATTCGTTTTTTTATTTGTCGATTCGTCATTTTATAGTGAATATTTGATTATTGAAAAAGTAATACTTGCGTTTATCTTACTTATGGATATCAACTGTTATTTAATATTTACCAATAATTCGTTTGTTATATAACGATTTTTCGAAATTATATACAATATATTTTTCGTTTACAAACAATTCTACATTTCCTAATATGTAAACCGCAGATTTATGCAATGATTTAATTTTACAATTTTAAGAAAGGATCGATGTGCATGTAACGTCGTAATGGGGGTGAAATTGAGCATGCGAAGGAAAATCACAAGAATACTGCAAAGCTTCAGAGAAAATATAAATTAGTTTCGGGAAAACTACATGATAATAACCCTCAAACCTCAAAAATAATGCTTTCTTCATTCTTCATAACATTTTTAAATTATCAGAAGATCCATATTAGTATCCCTAACCCTCCACATCACGCAATCATCTTGTGCGAAAATTTCCAGCAAAATTTCCCGAGAATACTCAGAAAAACTAACATTTCCACTTTTATTTCCGCACACGTAAAACTCAGGCAGCCTATCCACTTAGTCTTCCCTACCATGTAGAAATAAGCCGCTGCACACACACACACACACACGTGCATTTATATACATATATAAAACCGAGGCGCGACATTCCGTACAAATAAAACAAGACTTCACGTCGCTCTTCCCCTCGATCGATCACACACACACATATACACATGCGTCATTTGAATAATCCGTCAATTAGCGCGCTCCTGCTATTTCTACTTTGAAGAAAAGCTCTATATACCTATACTCCCTCTCTCTCGAGTCTAACGCAACGGCTGCTATAGCAAAAAAGGTGTCGTCGTCGCGTCGGGGAATTTAATTAAACGCGCGCGCAGCTCTCCGCGGAAGTGGCAACACTATAAGACTCGGCGCTAATGATTTTCGAGTAAACGCGCTGCTCTCTCTCTCTCTCTCTCTCTGATGAGAGCCACCGCCGTCGCGTTTCTTTTTTTTACTGCTCTAATCGTCGGCGACCTCGTACGTGTATATATATATTTTTTTTCTGCTTACGATGCCATAACAAATCGATTTTCCGGTAAACACACATACACTCTGTATATATTGTTTGTGTAATAAATCACGCCGTATAATTACGTCTCTCTCTCTCGACGAATTGAATCTCAGGCGTCTGGCTGATGCTGGTGTGAGAAATAGAGGTGTTTTTGCGCGGTATATAATTACCAGCAAGCATCAGTGCATAAACAAAAGCGAAGGGCCATTCAGGCACTCCTGCATCTATCTTCTTCTTCCTCCTCTTCATCATATTATTCCACTTCTTCATCTTGGATCTCAGGGTCGCGCCGTGTCATTGTCACTTCTGTCTTTCTCTCTCTCTATCTCTCAGCAGCGCGTCGTTTCCGGCAGCTCCTAAATTCACTCGCGGATTTTCGCGCTTTTTGCTTTGCTTGTGTATTATAATATACAGGCCGACGGTTTCGCGTTGTTCAATTTCGCCGCAGCATTGCTTTTGTCGAGGACAAATGTGCGGCTTCTCTTTTTTTTTGCCGGAGGGTGAGTTTCTGATGTGGGATTTCGAGGGAAAAGTCAACGGTGGCTTTTTTTTCTTGTGTTGCCTTCGTCGGAGATGAATGGATGTTGAAAGAGACAGCTGCGATGCTCTGTGTATATATTATAACTTGCTCGAATTATCGCGGATAATTGCCAAGTTCGTTAACCAGACTCGTTCGCCACTTTTCTTTCAGACTATTGTGCTGTCGAACAACTACGAGGATCTTTATTTATTTTAGTAGGAAAAAAATTATGATGAATAATATGCTGTATACACATTCCCCCACTGCTTTGACTTTTAGGCTCTCTTACTTTCTGAGTAGAAAAGATAGGTGGCGCATAGGCCCTTTTTCTATCGCGATTTTGTTTCACTTATTTGCGTGTTACAAAGCATTAAACATTATGATTTTATTTAAAATTATTGGCGAATTTATGAACATTATTTGCCCCTCAAAAATATCATTCATGGGCTCTGACTAATAGTAAAAGTCTATTGAATACAAAAAACGTACATTTAACCTCAAAAAATGAGTCAAATCAGCTTTGGTATGGAACTTTTCATAGA
>UCOJ01002451.1:0-11717 GCA_900474305.1 Cecidostiba fungosa
AGTACTATGTTTTTTTCCTTGTTTTGTAACAGTGTTATATTATATACGTAAAGCTTCGAGTACTTTTTTCAAGCTTTTACCCAAAAAATAACTCTATTGGTTATTTGAACTCATTTTTCAACCTCTCAACAATCTTTTGCTTCTGAATCTATTGAATCTGTTCAATTAATATGTTACCTTAAAATTTAAACACTTATAATGTATTATATGCACCATAATGTCGTAACCAAACATAAAGCTCGACTTTTAACTCGCACATCTCTAACCTGCATCGAAAGAATCAAGCGTTCATACTTTTCAAAGTTAATGAAGGACCAAAAAAAGTGCGTGTAGAGCATAAGAGGCTGAAAACACGAGAAACGTCAGCTCGGTTCGCATTAAAGGATGCAGCGATATATTCGAAACAGCGCGCGCTCGTCGAGTTATATATTTTTCCCCGCAAGGAAACGAGAGAGAGAAAGAGAGCGATTCGCCCTTCTTCGCACGTCCATCCGCACCTTCCCGGGCTCATAACGACGTGCTCGTAAATTTCCTCCTGGAAAACGCATAACTCAGCGCGTGAGCGGAATACGCCACTTCGAATTCGATTCATTACAAAATTCCGAAAGTGAGCCCTGACAGCGCGCGCGCGCGCGAGTGGGAAAAGAGAGAAAAGCGTAAGCGAGAGGGAGACGACTGCTGCAAAAAAGAAAAGAAAGTCTGAGGACTGTACCGTCGTCGGGATATTCCATAATTCAGCATTTCCAGAAGCTTACAGCCGCCAAATGCGAGTTTTACTTTTAATTCGACCGTCCTATACTCTGGCACAGATTATTCCGTGAATTTCCCTCGCTATTATATTATATCCTTCGCAACGACGAGGCGGATCCGGGAAAAAGTATTCCGGAAATTTTGCTCCGGGAATCGCGCGGGAAAAACCAACTGCCGGCCTTGTTTTCCTGGCCGGCATCATCAATTCTCCCTTGTGTGCGTATATACCTAATATAAAAAATAAGCTCACGCCCAAATGGTACCAGCGCGTACACATTTCTATACGTGCGATCGTCATCAGTGGTCACGGCGTATCATCGCGCAGCAGCTGTAGACCTGCACAAAAAAACGCTCGCTTATACGTGGAAAATTACGAGGCTTATTTACCGCGATGATTCCCCCAAAAGCGTAGGCAACGTCTATATTATATATAAAATAATGCGACACGGGAAAAGTATAACAAGTTTCTCGCAAACAAAAGTTTGCGGCGCATCAACAGATCAGCTCTAGTATTATTAGAGCGCAGCGAATCAGGCATATAGGAAAGTGGATGGAAAAAAAAATTAACGGAAAATGAAGGAAGTTTGCTTACGACGCTCGTCGTTAATTCTCATCTGATCGTGAGGGCACTTTGCCGTTTGAGCTCTTATTCTTTTGGCGGCGGGAAGCGCGTGCCGATAATGTGTATTAGGAACGAAAAAGAAAATGTAATGGGGATGCGGCCGAGGGTGAAGAGAGAAACAGTGATGCGCGCGCCCCATTATAATAGAAGCGAGTCTGCCAGGCAGCCTGATGCTACTTCATATGTCGCTGGCAATATCGCTGGACCATCGATCATTCTGCTCCCAAAGTCTTCTTCTTCTTATTCTTTTGCCGAACTATAGCTGTCCCGCTCTATATGCGTTCCACGAAAATAGTGCTGTAACGGGATGGATTCGAATTGCTCGCGCGCCAACGAGTCACAAATTTTCGTATAATCCGATGGTCTAGAAAAAGTTACACGTTTCGCTCTATTTGAGGACAGCATGCGTGGAATTCGAGTGATCTGGAGTTGCACGTGTTGAACGTGCGAGATCTAATTTGTACGTAAATTTTCCGATCTGGTTAGAGCTACTTTGAACGTGAAAGGCTTTTTTTATATATTTGATTTTGACGACACGTGCTATTAATCATCCACCGCACGCGTAATGGAATATCGAAATAATGCAGACGTTATGATTTCACGTGGTTAAGTAGCGTTTAATGAATAAGAAAATCTACTTGGAATCGACAGTAAAAATACGCACTATTAAATTATATATAATTAATTTTTAACATATGTAAATTTTTATTTTGAAATATATATAAGCGTAAAAACGATCGATGTTGCTCTGTTCGACGATATTTGAGAGAAAACAAATCGATATATGATACCTAATAATAAAAACACTGTATACCTATGCATGAAAGCTATGGACGCAACCTATAATGGAGAATCGATATGTATATAATTTTATGAATATTATATGAACTACTATTGTTTCTTGGAAAATAAAATGCGCACCGTTTGTATACGTACGTACAATTAATGTGCAAAAGACTATCAACTCAATATTTTAATTTATCAAATAAATATAATCAATATTGTTGAAAATGTAAATTCAAACAATTGATTTCATTAATACTTATTATATTTTTTACCAAACCTAACAAGTATACTATACACTTATAATGATAAAAATGATAAGTAATGCGAATGCCTGACCAATTCGTGACATTACTACTGAAACAAAATTTGCCAACTCTATTTTCATACTGTCAAATTCTTTAAGATACCCTTACAAAGAATATATAAACGTTATCAAATATTACTGTTAAAAATACTAGTAGATTTATATGATTACTAATGATTCTTTTTTTATCGATAATAAATCTTCGACGTTTCCAACAACAACGGCTTATATTCATTTATACAGCACATATCCTTTATTTTAAAATTAAATATACTCATAATAATACAAAACTAATATAATAATTAACTTTTGTATCCAAATTTTAGATTGTTAATGCGAAAGATTTAGAAGTTAAGTTAGTCAGAATGCAAATAAACGTAAAAGGTAACAAAAATTTTTGAATGTACAGTTTATTATTTTATTAATAATTATTCAAGTCTTGCTTAGTAATTTTCAATTAATATGAAATTATAATATTGCTTTGATTTACAAAATAAATTCAATCTAATATAACGTAGTCGCTGCCAATTAATTGGCTCCCATCTGCAAAGCTTCTTTTTATTTAAAAAAAAGTAATAATATGTAGTATTCAGATTTAAAATATTATAATTAGAAATTATTATACTTGAAATTTTGTATTAGCTATTATCGTCGATATATCTCATGTTATTTACTGAAAGGTATAGCTTTTTAAATGTGTAGTATATATACGTTTTTAAGTTTTTATTAAATACAATTTTTTGGTGTATTTCTGATGTAAATTAATAATATTTTTCACATTTGAGTATCATAAATATTTATACATTTATGCACAAGTTAAAACGCTTTGATACAAAGTCGATCGTGATCAAAGGAACTGAACAACGTTTTTCATATACTTTATAAAATGTAAATGCAAAATAACTTTTTCAGAAATTGAAAATTCACCATAAAATATAATCCGCATTAGTAAATTAAAAAAATTAATAAATAAACCGTAATTTATTGAAATTGTCGGATTGAAATTGTCATGCACCTATCTTGTTTTTACAAAACTAAAAATTTTACTACTAAACAAAGCTTTCTCTAGAGGATCGCAAACAAAATATATATGGACGTAAATTAATTTTTTTATTTATTTTATAAGCAATAGATTTAATATGAACGAATATTGTAGTAAAGTGTTGAAATAAAAAGAAATATTATATCGTGTGTACGTAAAACATAACTTTAAAGAAGAATTCTGCTCGATCAGCGGAGAAATCGATCGTCCGTCAGCTCCTGCCATCTGGTGGCCAGAAATATTTCTTTCCCGCCAAACGACGCGCCAGATTACCGCGTACAACACACACATCGTGTTACTACGGCTGTAGTGGCTTTGATCTGACGAATGTTGATGCAAAAATAAAGAATGCAGTATATTTCCGGTATAAATCCTATAAATTCACAGTTAATTATTTTCTAACATCTCGAAGAATTATCACTTTCTGTTACGATTACGTATTACACATTTCTTGCTGTTGGATGCTGAAATTATCTAATAATCGAGCGATGACGCAACATTCATGACAGAAAATGCAAATGCGCAGCTTTTGTTTATTTTTAGCTTATCGTAATCAGAACATCATTACTGACATTTTCTTCTTACGTAAGTTCAATAACAAACAGCGACTCATGAATAATCAATAAACACAACTCTTTCCATTGTAGTAGTTTCTTTTTGTCATCTCTTAAATGGAACAATGGAAAGAAACATCCGTGAACTAGATCACCATGCATACGAGTAAAAACTGATAACACTCCGATATTTTTTCATTGCTATGATTGATGAATGGTATATAGTGTTGGTCTACCGTATAACGTAATAGTGTTTGGAAAAACTAATCTGTAGTATAAAAACAGTATTTAAAAAGTTTTTCTTCAACTCTCAAAATTAAAACGCATTTGGTGAAAGCATCGCGACTTCTTCAGAAATAATAAAACCGTCAGGACCACGAGAAAGAACTTTGATTAATCTTGCAAAATCGCAACATCGAGCGAACTCATCAAATATTTTATACGCCCCAGTAAAAAAAAAACGGGAACTGACTAAAATGCTCTCGAAGGAAACGGAGAGTATTTCGTAGCCAAATGCAAAAAGTTTGAAGAGAGCCCCTAAATTTTCATCCCTAGAAATAATTCCACCTCCACAGTTCCATCAGCAGTGTAGAGAATATCTATATACGCGAGCGTGTGTCCGATAAAAAGTGAAACCGAGAGCTGAAAGTTATATTACGCTCATATAGACTACGCGAAAAGCACTTTGAAACAGCGTGAAAAGGAGAGAGAGAAATGTAGTCTCTCTCTTTCGGTTCTGTTCGCCCCCCTCAAAAATAATTCCTACGCTAAGACGTTAAATCGAGATTAAGTTGGCGAAAATACTGCCCCTCCATATTCAGCAGCGCTGAGCGAGTGAGGCTTCTTGTTTCTGAAATATATGCGTTATGGAAGAGTGCGATCCTCGAAAACCTCTGGCGTGTGCTCCAACGGCGCCCCAAACACGACGACGCGCGAGCCAGTTTCTTCGCCTCCCCTTCTTCACTCTCTTTCTCGTTTACTTTGCTCTGCTCTCTCTCTCTCTCTCTCTTCGTCGCTTTCGCTTGTATAAACTTTTTCTCCCGGTCCGACACCAACGCTGCTCGTGCGCGCGTGTATAATAAAATAAAATTTCGCGCGCCGGACCGACGTTAAGATGTGCGTTTCGTCGGGGGATAAAGTTTCCTCTGTCTTAATTATCGTCGCTTCGTTAAATTTCTACGGCGTAGGTATAGACGCGCAGCGAGTGACGCCACGGCGTAGAATAAGCTGCGCAGGTGATGAGAGGAAAAAAAGAGCTTGTTGAAACGGATAGCAAACGAATGGAGAGTAAGAAAAATAACGAGCGGAAAAGGCGCGAAGAAAAAAGGCGCGCGAGTATATACCTATAGTAGAAAAGCCGTATACGTGGAGTAATAATGAAGAGGGGATGAGGCTGGACTTGAAAAGCCGGCTGTAGAACAATGGAAAATTCATTGAGAAGGAGAAACAAATGCGCTCGCGAGACAGAAGCGTCAATGGACGGTGATATATAGAAAGCGAGAAAAAGACTATGATATATATAGATAACGAATACTGCGCGAGCTCGGGGGCTGGATCGATTTGGCGAAAATGAGGAAAGTGGAAAAGTGAATATTGCGGAAAGAATTGATAGGAAAATAAAGGACAGCCGAGCAAATAGAGTGGAGGGGGGTGGGGAGAAAGTCGGGAAGAGAAGAGTCCTTCACTTCACGAAATTAAAAACCGGAGGACGTAAACATCCAGACATTGGATGGCCGCGGCCCCCCTCGTTTTATGTATTTTCTCATTTTCAATCGTTTTGTCTATGGACTTGATATAAATAAACGGCGATACTCGAGCGTTTTTTTTACTCTTACCGCGCGCATCTTTTGTATATTACAATTCTACAAAACGAGATAACTTTTCGAGTTTTTGAGAAAAAAATGGTTTCAATGTTCAAACTTATCTGATTTATAAGATACAAAACGAGATGGGGCGCGATAGAATACTAGACAATCGCATTCAATATACATTCATGGAAACTCGCAAAAGTATGAAGTTATGTCGTTATTCCGGGAACTATGAACTTGTCCAATATTACTCACGCCTATTTTTGTAGTATATTTATATTCTTTAATTTAATCATGAATAATGTACCTAAAATTGTGGATGATATCAATACAACAAACGCTACAGAACATAAACAAGTGACACTCAATTAGAAATTTTATCTAGTTATTATACATATTAATGTGCTATGGAATCATTTTTATATTCATTTGTAGGATCAATATATAAAACTACTACTATTTATTTTTGTGTGTTTATATGACTTTACTTTCAGAAACGAGTATTCCTCTTCAAAATAAATGATAAACTCTGAGTCATTATTAGCTTTTCGGCCGAATATTATCAACATTCATATTAAAATGAATACAATACAGTTAATCATGAAACATTTTAATTGCGATCATCGTTAAAAATCAGTTAAGCGAAACATGAAGAATGCACTCGACACCGTCACGTGGTCGTGAAAAAATACCCGAGTATGTTATGAATTCGCGAATGATGTAACGCAACAATTATTGCCGAGTAATTATAACTGCGCAATAATATTTTTATCAACGATTCGTTAGTAAACAGAGAATCGATCCGGTATTTAAATCGGCATGTTATTGCTCGTTAGCGTCCACTCATATATAACATAATAATTGAAGTAAAAAAAGCTTCTATATCTCGAAACTTGTTTCTTACCGCCGACTCTGCTTGTATATACCAAAAGCAAATTACGAATAAAAGCAACTGTTTTTCTGTGGCAAAGACGGGCCGGGCTGCAACGTCTCCCATCGTCAATATAGCCGACTCTCTCTCTCTCTCTCTCGGATGGCAAAATAAAAGCAAGAGAAGCAAAAGAAACGAGGAGAGACAAGGACACCCAGGGAGAGTTCAGAGCACCCCGAAAATGTCATTATACGCAGCAGCAGCAGCTCGCTCTCGGCTCTCCTCCGGGTCGTAGCCCGAGAAACCGGCGCGACGACGAGGAGAAAGAGAGAGGAAGAGAAGGAGAAGGAGAGAGAGAGCGTCAGAGGATACCACACACACGCCTGTGTACCCGGGCACGTTGGTTGCAGCAGCGTGTGCCAGCAGCAGCAGCAGCAGCGACGCGGCGCGTTTTCCCGCGCGCGCCAACTACAGCTGCGCCGCGATTGGTCCAAGTAGTCTCGAAGTGGGGGCTCCCGCCGTTATGCAGCCTGGCGGGCCGAGGATCGAGCGAGGGGAAGTGACGCGGCGCGAGAGGGATGATGCAGCGGCGGGAGGAAGCGTGGAGGGGTCCAGCTGCAGTAGTGACGACGTAGTATACTACGCCCGCGTGTTGTATAGTATACGAACGCGTATAACGTATAGTATATTTGAAAACGTGGGTGAGGCGCGGGGTGGGGAAGGAAGAAGTGCTGGCGGCGTTGGTGGTGGTGGAGGAGGATGAAGGGCGGGAGGGGGGGGGGAATGAGAGTGTAGTGCCCCGTAGGGTAGCGTCCATTGATCCCCGGCTGGCGCGCGCGCGAACGTATATACGCTCCCTTTGCCCCGCGCGACTTTCCTACTCGGGATCTCTCGCGATTCCCACCGACGCGACGCGCTGCAGGGCCGGCGGCACCGCCTGTGACGCGCTCTCTCGCTTTGCTCTTCGTAGCGAGGTGCTCTCTTCCTTTCTGCTTCCTTCGAGATTAATTTTTTTTTCCCCACTTTTTGCGCATTATATATAGACGTTCCTTTTTTTCATTTCGCTCGTTTTGTGCACCGCTCATTCGGCCCCTGCTCCCTCTTTTCCTCGTTCGCTCTTTCGTATGCACCTCGTATCCGTTTTCTCTGCTCCTTTTGCGCCTTCTTCTGCCGCTGATTCTCTCTCTCGTATTTGGGAGTCTCCTCGCATGTTTCGATAGAGAAGGAGAGGAAGAGGAGAGATCGGGTAGCCGACAAGGTAGAAAGGTTTTCGAGTTTTTGATAATGAGCTTATAGCGAGTGTCGTCGGAATTACTTCATTTACGAGTCGCAGGTTGTTTAGCTTGAAAAGATTCCTTTAAAAAAAATCTGTGTATCAAAGAGGATGAGATGAAATTTAATGTACTGTTTGAATAATTTCAGTAGTAACACACGATATAAGACCGGTCAAGGCGTTAATTGAAAATAATTATCTTGTTTATCAAAGTTTTAGTGAGCATTACAAAAAAGCAAATCATTTATTCTATACCGAAGAATGTTTTTTTTTTCGAAAATATGAACGCCGTTTTGACCCTCTAATTCCGATTATGATTTTCGTGTTCCTTGAAATACAACCCTCTATTTACATAATACTAAGAATAACCTTTATCTAATCTTCTATGATCTTAAAATATACGACCATTCTGCGGATATGATGTGACATGGTAGTAGGGTAAACTGCACCCCTGACCTCCTTTTGGTACAACGCATTTGAGAGATGTCTGATATTTTTTGCCCACAGCGAGGGGAGGCTCGTGTTGATAAAAAAAAGTCAAGATAATGACACAGGAACACGTTTCGGGACGTCTGAAATCAAAATGCGTCAGCCGGCGCGTGCTTGCCGGAACATGCGTTTATGCATCAGAAGTTCCAGTGCGGCCTACTCACGCGAACTGGCTACACGAAATTTTTGACTAATTTTGATTAATTATGTCTCATTTTTATCGCCGAGACAAATGAAGAGATCATAAAATCGTATAGCATGAACAATTAGCACTGTTTACGATTTATCACCAAATTGATATAAAGGTGGAGTTATACCAAATATTTTGACTTTATCAACGTTTTTATTTATCAGTAATATTTTCACAAATTTCGCACTCATATTTGGTACAAAAACAGAGGAAGATTTGTGAAATTTGAGCCACTTTTATAATATATTAGCCGAAATATTGCAAATAAATAGTCTAAAATTGGGCTTACTTACAAAAGTCTCTTGCACAAGAGGTTTCGACTAAAACCAACCAAAAAATTTGTATGTCCTTATTAATCCAAGATAAAAAAGTGATAAACTCCAATTTTAAAAAATTTTTTAAATAATTTTTGATAAATAAATTATATCCAAAGCGAGCAAAAACGCAACTTGTCTCAGCATAAACGTCAAAATTGTTCGATCTTGAAAATCGAGTATCGGTAGAAAAAAAGGAACGACCATTGCATAACGTATCCGAGACGCGCGGGAGTGAAAAAATTCAATCGGCTGCGCAGCGAAAAAGAGAAGCTCTCGTCGCTGCGCTGCATTGGCGCGGGGTAATGTAACGTTACAAGCTCTGCGTCCGGCCCTGGATCCGAGCGGAGAGCGTCGACCACCCTCGTCGCCGCCGCCGCCACCGCCGCTGCCGTTACTACAGCGTTCGATACAGCCAGTAACTCACACCCGATTCACGGCGGCATAGTGGCGGCGGTGGCGGTTGGAGCGCGGTTGGCGGGAGATCGCCGATCGAAATTACGCTTTGCGCGTCTCTCCAACACGCTCTCTCTCGATATTGTGCTGTCTGCGACATGATTTTTCGTGTAATTTTACAGCGGAGACGTGATATAGGGATGACGAGTTGGACAGTGACGGAAAATATCACTTTTTATAGTTGAAGCTTTATTAGATGAAATTCGAATGAAAATATATCCTATTTCGATG
Source organism: Cecidostiba fungosa (assembly GCA_900474305.1). NCBI lineage: Eukaryota > Metazoa > Arthropoda > Insecta > Hymenoptera > Pteromalidae > Cecidostiba > Cecidostiba fungosa. The sequence continues at coordinate 9,691 of UCOJ01002451.1, forward strand.
CTTTTTAACAAATTAAAAGCTCTTAATACGTCGCCTAATTTGTCGTCGTCACGACGAGAATATTCATTATTCCAACTGTCTCGAAGTATTAGCATCTAAATTCATTCTCTCAAATCGAAAGGCAAACTTTTTCACGTGCTAACTCACGCCAAGTTCGCGCGTCGTGTGCGGTAGTCGCGGCGAGTGAAAATTCTATAACTCAATTATAGAGCGCGCAATTTTTACCGCACCGAGCAAAAGAGTTTAACGCCACATATATATTCCATCGTATTGGAATTAAAGTTCCCACCCTCTCTTTTTTCTGCACGCTGCAAAAGCCCCCTCGTTGGTTCGCTGTAGAGCATCGCAGCCATAGAGTCGGATTAGAGACCAGCATCAGAAAATCCCTGGGAGCAATAAAATCATCGTCCGAAAAGCTTGTACGCCTCTACAAATCCCCCGCTTAAAATCGCTTTTTTCCCCAAATTCAACAAGTCCTCGGTACTCCGCACACACGCAGTTCTCTCTTTTCAGCGTGCGCCAGAATAAAAAAAGGGGGAAGGGGTACATCGAACAATCAGAGAGTCGAAACTGCGACGAGTTATAAAAAATGAACTTACGCATTCGCAGCGTATACGCATGTAAAAAAAACGAAGTCGGAGACACACAGACAGGTGAATCGCGAGCCGGTAGAGCAAATTGCGCAAAAACTAGACGCGCGCGCGGTATACACGCTTGCGAGGCCGGTAAAAAATGAGGACAAAACGTTCGGAGCGCGTAAAAAAAAGAGAGTCGGAATGAGAGGGAACATGCAATCCGATTTCGCGCGAAATCGTGGCGCATATTCGGCATGTCGCGGCCGAGAGAAAGCTAACAGGCTCGGCAAATTTTGGCCGCGCTACTGCGCAGTTACACGACGCGGCCAGACGGCGAAACAGGGATACATACGAGACGAGCGTGGACAGCTGCGCGCTCTGCTTTTTGATGCAGCAGCAGCAGCAGCAGCGAGAGAAAAGCGGATAGCGAGGATGAGCTGGCGCCGTCGCTTCGAAAACAGGCGCGCTGTGCGCGTGTATGTATGCAAGAGCGAGACAGCAGCAGCGGCAGCGCAGTCGAGGCCTCGCTTGCATCGGAAAGTAGCGCGGCTGTGTTTACAAACAGGAGGGCTACCCAGTCTGCTGCGCGCGGACGACGTAGCTGGTTATTGCCCCTTCTTCCCTGAAGCGCTGCTCCCCTCGCCCTTCTTTTCCCCCTCTCCGGCAAACTTTCCCCCCACCCTGCCGCCGCTTCACCTTCTTCGCGTCGTCTGCTTAGCGAGCGAGCGATGAAGAAAGACGGAGAGAGAAGTGTGCGGCTTATATCTGCCACGCACAATGCCAAGGCGCATGAGAGAGCGCGCGAAAGACTCTCTTTCGAAAGAGAGCGAGAGAGAGAGAAAGATTGAGCGTTTTGCCATTTTCTTGGCTCGTTACTTTTGTTACTTTGTTGCGCAGCCGACGCTGTAAATTGTGTGGACGCGAGTTGCCCGCGTTTTATGCGCGCCATAACCTCGAGCGAGAAAGAAGAGGGACAGTAGGGGAGGCATATAGGGTTCAATGGTCAGGGTCTTCGGCTTGTTTGGACGCCTGGCGGTCTTGTGTCTTTTTTTTCGCTTGATTATATTTTTCGGCGCAACTTTGTTTCAGACACCGGCTTCTCTTCTACGACTTGCATTTAATGCGCTTGCTGGAATGCGCTCGAGGGGAGAGAGAATGTTTTGCTGGGCTTATAAGTAGGTATGTATGTTGACGCGATGCAGAAGTCTGATCTATATGGGCAAAGTCAAAACGACTGTTTCTACTTACGGGGATCCGAAAGTTAATTAATTCAAATTTCGCGCCACAAAATAGCGGACGAAAAAATAACTAAATTACTTATATCAATTAATAAAAACAAAATGATAGATAATTACATAACGGATGGCAACTAACACCTGGTTTTTCGTAATTTTGTTTTTATTAATTGTTATAAGTAATTTAGTTGTTTTTTCGTCTGCTATTTTGTGGCGC
>UCOJ01002452.1:0-11722 GCA_900474305.1 Cecidostiba fungosa
CTTTTGTAAAGATACTTGTACTCGCCAATATTTTACCTTTTAGAAAGGTTTTTTGTAGTAGTACTGAATTTGCACTGGATTTGCAATTGGCGGCTCAATATAATAACTTGTATCAACTATTTGGTAAATGAGATCATTTTGATTTTAAGATATAGCTGGTACGATGAATTCTTGTAGGATTTCACCTGACTCAGGACCAGCACTACGCTTTAAAGCAGGTTTCGATGGAGCAGAACTTTTTCTTTTTTTTGAAGTTGCTGGATCAGTAACCAAGTTCTGGTTAGAGATATCAGATAATGGTTTTTCTTTTGATTTTTTAGGTTCTCTTGACTCCTTTGGTTCTTTTTTCATGTTTTTAATTTTTTGAGTCATCAATTCATTTTTGTAATCTTCTGATGTAATGACAGCTGTTTTTCCTGTTCTCTTTTTTTGAGTTTTTTTTACATGAATCAACTGCAGATTTGCTAGTATCACTGATGGTATTTGAAGTGCTACCAATAGAATCAGAAACATGTGTGTCTCTCTGTTCGGTATTAGCCAAACTAAATAAAGCAGTACTACTTGATGAAGATGGAGTACAATCAGGAACAGTAGCTTCATTTAATTTATTCAAAATAGAGACACTTGATATTGGCAAATCAGGCTCTTCATGAGGGCGCGATGCTACTGTAAAGTTTTATTAGGGAGCGATGCTAGCATAGAACTCGAAATAGAGAAAACAAGTTATTAAAATATATATTCTAGTTTTAAAATAGTACTATTGTTTAAGTATTTTATTGAGTACGTACCAAAAAATCTATTAAAGGTTTCGCCTGAATGAGGTAACTTTTCGGAATTCTTATTTCATTTGATTCTTCGTTTGCATTTTTTTTATTCAATGACTGGTCATGGGTACGAGGTTGGTTATTGGTCGAATAAGTTGAACTGTGGATGTCTTCAAGCATGTTAAAGTATTCTTTAACTTGTAAACTAGACTCTAAAAAATAATTATAAAAATATTATTTTATTATACAGTATTTATAGAATATAATGAAATATAAGAAAAGAGTTCCTTTTTTTTACCTGTATTAGCTGAATCAGTACAACTACGTAAATCATTCTCACTCGATGTAGCAAAGTCTGCTTTACAGAATACTGCAGGATTTAACGGACAGATTCCGGTCTTTTTAAAACCATTTACTGCTGTCTCTGCTTTAGCAGCTTTCAAAAAAGCTTTTCCAAATAAGGCAAACAAATTTCTGATGGTAACTATGTTACCTTGACGTTGCCAAATTGCCACTTCCTCACTGTAGTAGTGACTTAAGGGTTTCATGAAGGAAACGTCAAGGGGCTGCATCCTATGTGTGCAGTGCGGAGGAAAGTATATTATAAAAACATTATTTTCTTTAGCCATATCAATGACTTTCAGATATTTTATATGCATAGCATGCCCATCTAGCAGCAATAAAACTGAATTTTCTTCTGTAGGATGAGAAAATTCTATGAATTTCATAAACCACCGTGTAAAAATATCCTCTTGAATCCAGCCAGACTTATGAAATTCAGCCCACGAGCCGGGTGGAGCACCTGCAAGGAACTCAGGATTTTCTCTGACTCTGGAAAATATCAGCATTGGTGGCATAAAAGTTCCGGAGGCAGACATACATATTTCAGCCATAACTGTTTCACCTCTCTCCGCTGCTGTTCAGCCACCAACTTGTTTTCTTCCTTTTCTTGCAACAACTTTTGATCCACTCTTTGGTACAACGGAAATCCCTGTCTCATCAACATTACAAATGTTAGATGCTTGAAAATTATGCTCTGTCTGCAATTCCTTCAAGAGTTCAAAGAAATCAGTTACGTTCTTTTCATTAAACGCATCAGCTCTTGCTTTTGAGGTATGTTCAGTTTTCCTGATTGACAAATGATGCCTATCTAAAAAGCTCCGCAACCAATCAATACCTGCAACAGGGGCGGATTAAGGGGGGTCTAGGAGGGGCTGAAGCCCCGGGCCTCATACTCGGGGGGGCCTCATCATTTACAATGATAAATAAAACTTCGACTTCTTATAACCCTTTTTACTTATTTTTCTACAAAATTATTAAAAGTAAAAGTATAGTCAATCGATAACCTGATTATAAAAAGATTAATTATAATGGTATGGAACATACTTTTGCAATTTATAATAGTAAGGTATGAAACGTAAAATGATCTTGGTATCTTTGTTCCATAGAAGCCTGAATTAGAACTCGTTACTTAGTTTACATGTTTGTACAGATACGAGCGTTGATCGGCGTGGACGTGCCAGAAACGAAAAACTTGCCGGCTCTCGATGTGGCGGCAGAGCGTATGAACTGTGAGCGCGCTCTCTTTGGCGCTCTCGCCAATCATTGCTTGTTTAACTATTTTGATTCAAAGAAAAGCAGAATAATACAACAAATATCTTGCGTATAGGTTCTTTCTTAGGGTCTGTCCGGCTGTCGTCAGCTCGGTTGTCAGTTCATGCATTGCCTGCAAACCAATAAGTTCTCTATGCTCTGTTCTCTAATATTCATCTAAATAAATTATTTAATTATATCTTTTATAATTATATTATATTAGGAAAACTATAGTGTTGTGTTATACGTTTTTGATTGCTACCAAATTAAAGTTATTTTCGTCGAGTGGAATAGAATAAGAAACGTGATTAATACTGTAAGACTGAGAGTTAGGAGTTTTGTGTGAATATGTCAAGATTTGAGAGTGGCGCTTCTAAAAGAAAAGCGAAAAAAGCAAGGGAGGTTTTTGAAGAAAAACTTCCTAAATTGACTTCATTTTTTCAATCTACCGATACAAAAATAAATGATCAACCAGAAACTACGGAAGAATCTATAAATTTACTAAAAGCGAATGAAATTCAGTTAACAAAGGACAATACCAATACGAAGCTTGATACGAACGATTTTCCGGAAACGAGAAAGACACGTGTTTGGACAAAAATGTTGAACCTGCCATAACATCAAGGAATAGCGACGGAGGTATTCTTATTAAAGAATTATTTTGTTACGTATTATAGACATGAGTAAATTTTCACTAGCTTTATTCAATAGCTTTTAAAGTGTATATATTTCGGATTTTGTGCATGACATTTTATTTATTTCTAGATTCTGTACATAAAGATCCTGCTTTATGGCCTTCTTACTTGAATAGTAACGTATCTGAAAGAAGAAAATATTTAGACAAAGGATATTTATTTTTCCAAAACAAAGATTCAAATTTTAAATCGTCGAAGCGAAAATATGCTAATCAGAATAGATTTTTCAATCCTAGCTATTTTCAACGAAAACTAAATAATAGTGAAATATGTGAACGTAAATGGTTGTTATTTTCTGAGTCTACCGGAAATGTTTATTGTTATGTCTGTAAATTGTTTTCAAATGATCTCAATAATATTTTTGTAAAAAATGGTTTTTCGAATTGGAAAAAAATAGAAGAAACCATTTCCAGCCATGAAAATAGTAAAGAGCATAATCGCTGTATGATCAATTGGATTGATTTTCTCGATAAAAATATTGATTTAGATAAAGCTTTAAAACAATCAATGAATTGTGAAGTTAATTATTGGGTTGATATTTTAAAGAGAGTATTAGTAGCTATTAAATTTTTGACTGAAAGAGGGCTCGCGATTCGTGGGACTGATGAGGTTTTCGGTTCGCCAAACAATGGTAATTATCTCGGTTTATTGGAAGTTATAGCTGAATTCGATCCATTCTTAAGTGAGCATATTAAGTTGCATGGCAACAAAGGCCGAGGACACGTTTCTTATTTATCTAAAACAATATGCGAAGAATTTATTGGATTGATGGCACAAGAAATAACAAATCGTATTAAGACTGAAATTAAAGAAGCTAAATACTACGGACTTGTTGTCGATTCAACTCCAGATATTTCTCATGCAGATCAACTATCTGTAATATTTAGATATTATTTAAATGGACATGTTTATGAACGCTTTTTTTGTTTTCTTCCAATTATAAGCCATACAGGCGAATCATTAGCAACAGAGGTATTAAAATTACTTAATCAGCATAATATACATATCGGCGATTGTCGTGCACAAACGTACGATAATGCCAGTAATATGTCCGGAAAATATTCCACATTCATTGAATTTAGTTGGAGAATGCTCTGTTTCTGAATGCATCAACGCAATAAACTTTTTCGGTATTTTACAACGTTTGTATGCATTCTTTAGCGCTTCCACTTTCAGATGGAATATATTAGTAGAACAAAAAAAGTCGACACTAAAAAGTTTGTCGGATACTCGCTGGTCTTGCAAAGCAGACGCTTCAAATGATGTAATTAAATATTTTGATGGAATTTGTAACGCACTTAGTCAAATTGCCAATGATGAAAATCAAAAATCGGACACAAGGCATGAAGCTGCATCTTTGCGTAATAACATAGTAAAGCTTGAAAATGTATTTATGGCAGTTTGCTGGAATCGAATCCTCAATCGCTTTAATGTAACAAGCAAATTTATACAAAAAGTAGAGGTAGACTTAAGTACAGCCAATGATATGTTAGTTTCACTAGTCAACTTCGTACAAGATATAAGAAATCAATTTTCGAGTATCGAAGATGAAGCTAAAAATCTTAGTCCGTTTGTAATCCAAGATTATTGCGATACAAATGCGAGAACGATCACCAGGAAATTAACTGACTCTCAAACACAAGTCGAATCCCTTCAAGGGTCAGATAAATTCAGGATACAAACGTTTTACGTAATTATAGACAAATTGATAACTGAGTTAAAAAAACGTAGTGAAGCTTATAGTTACGTAATAAATTAATTTGGATTTCTAACCAAGTTACTGACTATCGATTTTGTTGAAATGAAAGCTAGCGTGAATAATTTGTTAACAGTCTATTCTAAAGATTTACAGGAAAATTTAAGCTGCGAATTAGAACAATTTATTCCTTTACTTCAACTGCAGCCAAAAGGGTTTTTCTCTAGTAATAATAATACAGATAAAGTTACAAATACATTGTCTCCATTGAAAGTATTAAATTGGTTAGTCGAACGTGAAATGATTGACGTTTTTCCAAATGTGTATATAGCTTATAGATTATTTATAACTATTCCCATTGCAAATTGCGAATCAGAGAGATCGTTTTCAGTATTAAAACGTATTAAAAATATGTATCGTGCAACAATGGAAGATGAGAGATTATCAAGTTTAGCAAAATTAGCTATTGAAAATGAGTTGTTGAGGTCGATTGATTTTGATATAATTATAAGACAATTTGCGAAAGAAAAATCGAGAAAAAAGTTTTTTATTCATAAATAGTTTTATAATATTATAGTTTTAATTTGCAAATTATAAATAAAATATATAAATAAATGTTATGTGCAATTATTTCTAAAATATTTATTTGAAAAAAATACTAACGATCATTTAGTTAGTATCATAAGGGGCCTCTAATCATTCTATAGCCCCGGGCATTTTCAACCCTTAATCTGGCCCTGCCTGCAAGACCTAGAAATACATCTATATCCACATATCTAATCACAATAAGAATTGGTAAACAAAAATATTTTGAATAGTTTTACACATACCTTTTGTACTATTAAAGTTGTGCCTGACACCCAACTTAACAGCAAAATCAAAAGCAAGACGCCTGATGAGATTTGCTGAGAGTCCTAATAATTGTCTTTCCATTTTAATAATAAGCATTCGAAGGGCAACTTCTTGTTCATTTGTAAACACTTTTTTGAATCCTGACTCTGTAACATGAAAGATAGGGAATAAGTTAGTCCAATCTCACTACTTTTTATTAGTTCAAATGCAATGTTATATTTTACGAGTTAACAATAATCAATTGTTGATACTTACCTTTCTTGAAGGAATTTTCAGAACAGGAACCTTGTTCTATTTCTTTTATCTTAAGTTGAAGAGTCGATCTCGGAACTCCGCATTCTTTTGCTGAAGATGCAATTGATTTGCCGCTTTTTACACTATTAACAGCAAGTTCTATTTGTCCATCGACCCATAGAGATCGATTTGTTTTCTTCCTGTAGTTCCTCACCATTAGACCGAACTAATTAATAAAATGGAAATACAATTATAGCAAAGGATCTCCGTGCTTGTACCTACTCCGAAACGTGCGAATGAGGTTATGGACGCTCGCTCCAAATCGACAACAACGGCGCTGCGTGTGCCAAGCGTGCCCCACCTGCCCTGCCAGACGTGCCCCGTTTCAATACTTCTTTCAAATTGTTGATAAGTTTTTTATTTTGCATAATTCGGAAAAATAAAAAAGGGGATTAAAGTTCATAAGCTATACTTTCTAATTAGTCTATAGCAGAGTAAGTAAGAGCATTAATTCATACCGAATTCAGCGATTGAAAATTAGCTCCCGCCGTCATTGCGGAGCTCGAAATTTTAACTTCAATTATTATTTTAAAAAAATTGAAATTATATTAATATTAAATTGTACAAAGAAACATATTAGGCTAAATAACAATATGTAAAACGAAAAAAGCAAAAATAATTATTTAAAATATTAAAATTTTGGGTGTCAAAGTTACCCAACCTGCCAAAGTGGCCCCCATCTCCCCGATCACTCTCGCATAATTATTGTCATTGGCTGTTTCATTGGGCATGCGTTCGACAAGGAAATGAGATGTTTTCCATACAACTTTTTAGTAGTTTTAGTCGTCTTTAATGTTCATAAATCGACAAACTTACGGCACTCTCATAAAGTTACAATAAAAGTATATAGTACGTTTTCGGCTAATACTTTGATTTTAAGATGTTTTTATTGTTATTGTAAAGGAAAAAAAGTGAGGGAGTTATACAGTATAGGTGCATAAAACGTTCGTCCACTAGACGAACGTTTTATGCCTTTTACATTTAAACTATGTTCAATTTTATCGAAGTAATAAACGATCAAATAAGGCCTAAAAATGCCTTTTTATTCATTTTCAGACGCGTATATCTCGAAAAGTAAACATTTTATGAAAAAATTTATATGATTTTTTTATGCTTAGAATTTGCCAATTAACCTTAAAAAGTTGCTTTAGCGATGAACGCGCGCTCGCAAATCTCGAGACCTACCGCCCCGAGTTCGATCCGACGGAGTAGCGAGAGCGCGTGCAATATGAGTAGGGTTAGTTCATTTTCGGAACACTGGCTGCGCCAAACGTGCGGCGCTTCCGTCGCCGCTGTTACGGCGAGTCAGCTGCGCCGAAAGTCTTTCAGTGCACGAATCTGATAACTATCGACTTTTTGATTCAGAAGCCGGACACATCATCGTCTCTCGGCATGTCCGCTTTAACGAAGACTCACCGCATATTGACGTTGAGAAGGATGTACATTTACGTGTACTAAACGATTCCCAAAAAGAGTTCGAAAATGAGCAGAAGTAAGGAAATGACGGTCAAAACAACGTTCGCGATATCGGCGATTGTCGTGATGACGATCAAGCGGGTGAACCCGAATCAGGGGAAGAAAGCGAAAAGGACGTGCTACTCCAACATGAAGATAAAGTAGCACCTATAGACGCTTTTTTGGGGCGGGAGACTTACAATATACGGCCACGAGATTCGTTCCGTTTGCCGAATAAGTACAGCTGATGCATTGCTTTCGACGATGCACCTAGTAGTTACAAAGATGATTTAAGGGGAGAGATACACTTTAAATAGTCGAAAATTAAAAAATCACAGCTTATTTTTATATATGCCTTTAATTGTTTAAAAAATGTATTAAATAGTGGTACAAAACTTGTAAGCAAGGCAAACAACCAATACAATTTTTTATATATATCATATACCAGGTGCAACATGTCTTCGAAGGCCAAAATCCATAACTTTCATTTTTGTACCTACCGCAGACTTGTGCAAGATATTTATATAGATGGAAAAGAAGAGGACTAGCATCAAAATCTAAGAGTATCGCAATTTCATTACATGTCTATTAAAGATTTATCACCTCCTGTTTATTCACAAGTATCAAAGTATAAAGTAAGAAAGCATATTTGTGATCGCTGTCTTCACTATTTTCACGATAAGACCAAATTGAAAGCTCATCAAGTTGATTGTACATGAGCGAAAAAGTGCAAAGTGATGTTACCTGAAGAGAAAGCTAGTGTGTTAGAATTCAAAAACTTTAAAAACAAAGAGATAGTTCCAATAGTTACCTGTTAATGGTGATACTCATGCACATCAAGAGCATTAACCTTTTAGTGTTGGCTATTATATTCAATACAGTTATGATAAATCAAAGTGTAAGTACATAAGATATAGAAGAAAAACAAAACAAGAAGAAGATTCTGCGAAATAGTTCGTGTCACAATTGTACAGGATATCTGAAGAACTTGCTAGCATGCCTAAGAATCCATTACCAATGCATGATGTAGATAAGAAATCTTTTGATTTGGCTAAGACTTGTCAAATCTGTGGTAAATTGTTCAACGAAAAGAATATTAAAGTTCAAAACCACTGTCATCTCATAGAACAGTAAGTTATTTATTATTATTATGATTATCACTATATAAACTAATCACTATTTTTTTCCACGTATCGTGGTGCTGCTCGCAATAGCTGTAATCTTCATTACAAGGGCTTGATATGTATACCAGTTGTCTTCCACAACTTAAGCGGATATGATGCATACCTTTTTATAAAAAACCTTGATAATTACTTCAAGGGACGAGTCTATATCATACCACAAAATAAATAAAAGTACATCTCGTGCACAAAGCACATAGATGGAAGTAAAACAAAATTCAGATTTATCGATTCCTTCCGATTTATGGCATCTTCACTCGACAAACTGGCATCATATTTAAATAAGTTAGAAATAGCTGATATGGAATTCAAAAAGGAATTTAGTGATGTTCAGATAGAACTACTCAGAAGGAAAGGTGGATTTCCTTACGATTATATAAAATCTTTCGAGACCTTGAAAGAAACCGCTCTTCCAGATAGAGAGAGTTTCTATAGTAGCCTATATGATAGCTATATATCAAATCAGGACTACAACCACGCTCAAATTGTCTGGAATGCTTTCAACATCAAAACTCTTAGCCTCTATCTTAAGACGGATGTGCTTCTACTCACCAATGTATTTGAAAATTTTAGAAACGCATGTCTTGATACTTATGAGCTAGAGCCTGCTCAATACTATACCACTCCAGGTTTCACGTGGAATGCAATGTTAAAATATACTAGTATCAAGCACCAGTTGTTGACTGATATAGACGTGCTGCTCTTCGTCGAGCGTGGCATTCGGGATGGCATAAGTCAATGCTGCAAGAGATATGCCAAGGCCAACAATATGTATATGGAATCTGGATATGAAGAGTATGAAGGGTCAAAATATTTTATGTAATACTTATCAAAATATTTTATGACGTCAATAACATGTACGGATAGTAAGAACATCTTGATATCAAAATAAAGTTATAATTATATAATGATAATGATATACTAATAAATCGTTAATTTTTTAGGGCGATTATTTAATCCCTAGCTTATGACGGTTTCAAGTGTGTGGAAGACCTCATTAGCAACTTTTTCAACGTGCCTGATGATGCTTCAATAGGATATGTGCTGAAAGTAGACCTAAAATATCCGGAAAGTTTACATGACGCTCACAAGAATATTTCACTCATTCCAGAGCATGTAGCACCTCCAAGCTCGAAGCCAGAGAAACTGCTGACCACTTTGAATAACTAGGAGCGCTTCATCTTGAATTTTATCGCTCTCAAGTAAGCCCTTAAATATGGTCTTTGGTTTACGAAAATTCATCGTGTTCTCGAGTTCAAACAGAAGCCATGGTTGAAACCATAAATTGATTTAAACAGTGAGATGTGAAAGAATACTAAGATGAATTTTAGAAGATGCTATTCAAACTCTTCAAGAACGCAGTGCATCGTAAAGCCATGGAAAATGAGCGCAAGAGAGTTGACATAAAGCTGGTAAATAAATGGGAGGCTCGTTACGGTTGTGAGGCATATATTGCTCAACCCAACTACCACGGCTGTGCGATTTTCGACGAGAATCTTGTGGCTGTGCAGCTATCCCGCATAGAGTTTTCAGTTCGCAAACCAATCTACATCAGACTGACAGTGCTTGATTTATCGAAAAGCTTGTTTACCGCTTCCATTATGAGTAAATGTAAGAGCGAGTGGAAGATAAAGCCAAGCTTGTTTACGTGGACGCATACAGTCTCATCTATGAAGCCGGCGATGTTGACATGATACTATGATGAAGGCTGATCCTAATGAGTTCGATACTTCTGATTATCCAGCTGATAATTAGTTAAATATTCCTCTAGTCAACAAGAATAAAGTCGGGTTCATGAAGGATGAGTGCAATGGTAAAATCATGACCGAATTTGTTGGCCTTCGTAGTAAGATGTACTCAGTCAAGGTCCAAGGCCAGCAACCTATTAAGAAGGCAAAGGATGTAAAGTATTCAATCGTCAAATTCCAAATTAAGTTTTACGACTATATTCATTGTCTTTGAGACAAAGCAATAATTTTCCGAGAGCAGAAGAGTATCCGAAGTCGTCTACACGTCATTAGGACTGAGAAGGAGAAGAAAATCGCCCTGAGTAGTCAAGATGATAAACGATACCTGATCTCCAATCAGACAGATACTTTACTGTGGGGTCACTATATGGTTGACGAATACGAACTTATCGAGGCTGCTGAAAAGGTTGAGACGGCTGAGCCTCTTCAGCCGTCTCAACCTCTTCAGCAGATCAAATACGGAAAGTTTTAGCCCACCTCGATGATGAATGTGGCTTGTGATCTGTGAAATTATCTAAATTGAAATTATATACAAATCAAACAATCTATTGATTTATTTTTTACGAATTTACATTTTCCAACTAGCGGTGGGTGCTCGATTTGATAAAGAAGCATGAAGAAACTGTATAAAGTTTAAATTGTATGTACAAAAGTTTATTTCATTTACCAGATTTCTTACAAGAAATGAATGCCGAAACGTTATTTGCGTATAATTAATTAAAAAAACAGATCAGTGTTGTTTGAACATTAGATGGATAGAATATTATGTTCTGTTTGATATTCTATTGGAATAATTATATACAAATGTTTAAATTAGTAAAATGAATGGTGACCGGAATTAGCTAGTGACCGGCATTATCTTATTTTCCCCTACTTATTGTGTTCAAATGTACCATTTAATGATCGTTATTAATTTTACACTGAAACTGTTACACATTTTCTCTTTTACTGTATAAAATTGAACAGGTGATACTCGAGCGTTATCTCGAGCACCTGATTAGTAGGATCGGTAATACATGCATAGTGTGCTGTCTAGTTTACCTATGCAGCAGTGTGGCACTGCCGTGAATATGGAAATTTCACGCTTTTTCGAATTATTCCGAAATTTAAATAAATTATTAATCATAATTTTAAATTACATATTTTATATATTATATTGTGTTTGTTAGTTTATTTATTAAATATTTTTTGGAGCAATATTAGCTACTAAATATTCAATTTGAAGTTGGGAAGGTCCCCTTGATTTATTTACTTGTTATATATGAAATTAATCTCTCTTAAAAATAATAAAACTACGCTAAAAGAGCTATTATTATTTTTTTTTTTTTGGTAGGAGGCTGTGAATCCAAGTAACGGACGGGCTGGCGCTCCCTTGCGGGGGCACCAAGTGTGGGACTCGGCAGCGGTGGCCGCCCCTACCCACTAAACACATATCTCCCTGTAC
>UCOJ01002453.1:0-11602 GCA_900474305.1 Cecidostiba fungosa
AAATCACGCAACAATCGCACGACAACCGTGCAAAAATCGCGTGAGGTTTTCGACCAATTTCTTCCGCGATTTTGGTGCGATACATGAGAGGGAGAGAGAGCTGCAGCCTGTCGTTCCGCCCCCACCCCGAGCGCGGACAAAGAGAGAGAGAGAGAGAGAGAGAGAGAGAGAGAGAGAGAGAGAGAGAAAGTTCGCCGAGTCTAGTGTTTTCTATGTGTAATACCTGCGAGAAACCTGAAGCGCAATTTAACTCTTGAATCGGGAATTACATGGACACTTGGACTCTGGGTTTGTTGAGAATGACAAGTTAGCCGTTAACAAACTTGACGCAGTGGCAGCCAATAACGATAAACTTCGTGAATGTCGAAACGTCTCTTCCTCTAATATTTTTTCTTCTTCTTCTTCTTCTCGACGTGTGTACAATAACTCACGGGGCAATGTATTACGAATCAAGCGGGATTAATTTCCTTGTAAAGTCAATCCCAAGCGCGCACGTATCATTGCGTGATGCGTCTCTCGGGTCTTATATATTGAGGGACAGCTATATAACGTATATACACGAGAGGTATGTGTCTTAGTTGGTCACTCGCGTGCTGTGCAGTTACTTCATACATACTCTTAAAGCCTTAAAAGAGTCAACGGAAGCCGTGTGCGTCAAGCCTCCTTTCTGCGTATGTCTATACCTATATATTGTATACCGTAAATTCGCATGTAAATTTCGTTCTCGTCTCATATATTTATTACTATATCTGCGACAAAAAAAAAAAAAAAACGAGTTATCGTCGATGAATTGCAATAAGTGCGAGGAAAATTGTGCACGAGTATCTCCCTGCAATTTTTAATCTCTCTCTCTCTCGAGGCTTTTTCCATCGATATATTGTAAACGACACTCTTGTGTCGCTCACGTGAGAACAGGACTTGACGATTTTCACATGCCATATAATCTCTGTATACGATCTGCAGAGATAATAAAGTTTATCGTCGCCTACGATAGTTCGTTTTTTTTCTCTCGCTAAAAAGATCTAGATGATGGGTTACAACGTCGAGTTATACATGTTTTTTTTTTATTTTAAACTCGCTTTACGTAAGAAAATACTCACCGCGAAAAAAAAATTATATTATTTCGCTTCTCGGAGGAGCTGGTCGTAAAACACGACGTCCGCCAATTAGTATATAGTCAGAACGACGTTATAGTTTCGGTAGTTTTTCAATTACGCTATTGCATAACAGAACGTTTCATTCAGCTATGTGTGTGACCCGTTTGAGGCAGGTGTCTGCATCAGCGAGTGAGAGAAAAAAAACGTACCGGACGTTTATTAAAAACTCTCCTAGTCTATCGTAGGTGGTATGTACAAGACACCAGTCGTTATATTTATAAACAAGACGGACACACGTTGCTAGGTGGAATTTCGCTGTTATATTTATACATCTACGCGTATATACAGCTGAAGAAAAAGGACCGGCTCTTATCGCAGCCTTGAACCCAGCTGATGGTGGTAGAATTATTACTTTTTTGCACATGTATATAATCTGACAGGTTTTATTCCATACCGTAACCTATAATCAATTTTGAACGAAAATAAAAATCTCCGGAAATAAACATCGCACAGCGGCTATATGTGCGTAAGCGCAGGGATTTTTCGAAATCGATACGGTTTCGGAATACTCTGCAGCGTCGCCGCTATTTTTACCGGGAAAAACGTTACGCATTATTTCCAGCCTCGTTAAGGTAAATTAATCGTTGATCCACTCACGTGTGTGTCTATACAGTACTATATGGATGAATCACTCGGCAATTTTCTGTTATCCTATAAACACACGCTCTTTGGTTCTATATAACACCGACGCTTTTTCATTTTCCCCGTTGCAAAAACCGACTGTTTTTCCGAGTAACCTGCGCTCACTCGTGTATATCTCTGTCTCTGTTTTGCAGTGGATCGCATTCCGGAGCGATTTTCTCGCTTCGTTAAGGATATATACTAGGCTCGATTGCAGTGTGTTGTATATGACACACAAACACACGTGTTTAGTCAGAATGCGAGACTTTGATGAACTCGAATGGCTTATCGGGTTCCATAGAAAAATGTCGCGGAGTATCTTTCTCTTATCGTGTGCAGGCGATTTTGTCATCGAAAACATCTGTGTTTGAGTTTTTTTTTTCGCGTCGATAAAACTCGGTATTATTAGAATCTTTCTCTTCTGTGTTGTTGTTGTTGTTGTTGTTGTGCGTGCGCGAGCATCGAAATTATATAAAGAAAAAAAGCTTCTCGACCGATAGTGACAAATTTGTGGAGATAGTTTGGGTTATCGCTATTCGAAAAATTCCACTCGGAATTTTATTTATTTACCGAGCACAGAACACGAGCCGACACATATCACGCGTTTAAATTCATTACAAGCCTGCATCAATAAAAGCCACCGGATCTCCGGCTAACGCGGAAATAAATCATTTAGAATAAATGCTCGCCGTCTCTCTCTATCTCTCGACGAAATAGGTCTGCGCGTTTAAACTCCTCCGATGTGAATAAATTTCTGAAATTTATTAAAATTTTCCGTTTTTTTCCTTCAGCTATATAATACACAAGCGCGAGTATGTATATAAAGAACTAATACACTATATATAGAGACCTTGAGGCGCGAATTGAAGAAAATTGAACTGTTTAGTTTTTTACGACTCTGATGCTGAGCGATTATGAAATGTAAACGCTTTTTCATCGTTTTAGATTAGATCGAGAATTTGCCGCTGTCCCAAGACGTTTGAAACGTAAACAAGTTGTATATATAACATCGAAGAATAATTTCCGCACCTTTACATGAAATTCCAACGGCTACTATACACTCGATGATAAAAGTTTCGCCGTGTATTTTCAGGCGAATAAATTATATCGTGATTCATCGTAAGGTCGCAGATTTATTAAAAACAGGGAAAAAAAGGCATCGCACACACACGAGAGGAAAAACAAATCTGCTTCTAAACAAGGATGATGTCTCGAAAAAGCACAACGACAACGACGTCTCTGCTTATCGTCGTTTGCGAGCGCGTGTAATGTAATGGAAACGTACACTCTCGCGACTCTGCATTGTGCGCGACCTCAACACTCTTAGATAGTGAATAATTGAGAAACTCGTCGTCGCTTCGTCGAGCTATATATATTAGCGATTTCTCTCTTGTCATCCTATCTCACTTCGTCCCGAGAAAGTTTTCTCACGACGTAAACTATCGTGCATTGTGATGCATCACAAAGAAACGGCATTCCTATTTTTTCGAAGAAAAATCATTATAACAATCTGTCTGTAGTAAATATATACAAACAAAACCAAGTGTTTTTTTTATATAGGCGTGGGATAGAGGGCGTCCGAGAATTTTGATGCAAATAATCCTTAAGAAGTATAGTGTTTACGTCGCAGCAGCAGTAGAAGCGATGATTTAATCGCGTGAATCAGGCGAAAAAAAGTCACTGTGTTTGTAAGCGAATACGACAACGAGCGACGTTATAATACTCGTCTTTGCCGCAAGGTCGACTGATCTTCGAGCGGCGGTTATATAGAGTCGTGCACACACTTTGTAAGTAAGTAACTGATGCTTATTCTCGGAACGAGTGTATATAGCTCAGCAATTGCGACGAGTATTATCGTCGGTTGTATATATCGAGAAACGAAATTCGGACGCGATGCGTAATTCATATCGAGACAATATGTGTGTAAGTAGTGCAATAAACCGTTATCGCGCTGCTGCCGCCGATGAGTCTATATAGGTGTGTATATACTATACATCAGAAGAAGTCGGTTATACAATGATAATAATAGCGGAAGTACAGTGGCACTTGGAATTCGAGTGAATTTAACAGTGTCTGAAGTGTTGTACACGTGTGACACAAAGCATATATACACATATATAGTCGAAAGGTGCCCGTGACACACGGAGCGCCTTTTTTTTCTATCTCCATCTCGCGAGAGGTGTAGTCCTCTCTATACAAGAGAGTCTATTGTTCTCTGCCGCCTGCCAGTGAATGAGATCAGTCGTCGACGTGATCGGCGAACGAGAAAAGACTTTGTCTCTAATGGCCGTATACACATAATGCGCATGTGTATACTTATATCTCTGTGTGGATTGCATTAGCACGTGTTCAGACAGCGCTAATGACGAGTTCTTTTTGTTGCGCGTAATAGGTATATCGACGAACAGCTGTCGTATAGTTGCGTCAACGAAAACTACCATCATTATCATCATCATCATCATCATAATCATTATTATTATTACATACCGAAAACTTCAGATGAGATAATAATATCGACCGAAAATAAAACGCCGCCGGCAACGACGACGATGCTGTACAGGACGTTGACACTGTGTGTCACACATAAGAGAGCCGGAGACGACGGTATATATATATATACATACCGCTGATGATGACCGTAATGGTAATGGGTGTCATGCGGACGCGACTTTGGTCAAGTAGCGTGTAACAGCCGCGCGGAGTAAACTTTTATTGGAATGATTGGCTCAATGGGCAGCGGACGAGTTAAATATAGGCTCTCTATATACTCGTCGCTGCTTATAAGCTTTTCTCTCTGTCTCTGTCTGGCTTCGTCGCTTGCCAGATTGAATACACGACACGACATACACCAGGAGGGTATCTGCGCTCTGGGGGGTGGGGGGGGGGAGGGAAGAGACATTCGGCAATGTATTCGGGGTCGTTAACACTCGGCTTACCTGTCGCAGACGCATCATGCGTGGATGTCGCGGCGTCTTGTTCCTTATCCTCACTGCAGGCATCTCGATTCGTTCTGAGCCCCTCGAGCTCAGCCGCACCGTACCGTGCTGCTGTTGAGGTTGATGATGAGATTGCTGCTGTTGATGGTGATGGTGATGATGCTGTTGAGTAGGTTGTTGAGGTTGAGGTACTTGTCTCTCCTGGTGCCTCAGAACGACCTCGTCCTTCTCGCTGGTCGGCACTACGGCCTCGTTGACCAGTACCGTAGCAGCTGACGCCGCCGGTGGCGCCCTCTGAGTTACTACGGGCGGACTCTGCGTAGCGGTGGCGCTGCTGGGCGCGTCCCTGTGGCTCTTGGTTCTTCTGAGCAGTCTGCGCACGGTGTTCTTCACCGTAGCGGCTATGTGTGTTCCCCCACCACCGCTGCGCTCAGGCCCCGGCGAGTCGGGCGCTCCGGACTTGTTATTGGCCGAGTGATTCTGATGGGCCAATCGCCGTCGGCGTCCATGCTCAGACGGACTCGACGGTTGAACTAACTGCTTCTGCTGTTGACTCGGCTGATGCAGCATCGGCGGAGGCTCGACGACGTACATCGTGGCGGCACGTCGTTGGCCGTGGGGCCCGATCCTGCCGGAACGCCGGAACGATCGCCTGAGGAAATCCGTGGTGCCGGCTGTGCTGGGCCCGGGCCCACTTCTGTGCTGATGGTGATGATGCAGGACGAGTCTGTGATGCTGGGGACAGGCTCGGAGACGTGGGAGGGTGGAGTAGGCCCAGTGCTAGTACTAGCTGTCGGGCCTGAGCTCGCGACGACTCCTGGGCCCGCTGTTCCGAGGAGCTGACAGACGCGCGCTTTGGTTCATGGAGCTGCAAACTGCTCGGGGAATGTCGACGACGCACTGATGATGATGCACCACTGCTGCTCGTCGCGACCTCGTTGCTACTGTCGATGCCAGAGTAGTGTACGTGGTCTGCGAAAGGTCGAAGAGCAGCTGTTGCTAATCTGTCTTTCTCTCTCTCTCTCTCACATATGTGTGTGTGTGCGACTATTATAGTCTAAAGATACTGCGGGAAAGGAGGATGGCGTCGATTACGTTCGCGTATTCAAACTTTTTCGTTCATTCTTTCTTCCGCGCGTTATGATACACATAATATTCTTGCATACTGTGAAAACAAGATCTGGCACGATGCTCTTAATGTAAATTCGTTCTCGGACAAGCAAAACAAGCGATCAATTGCTTTGTTACGCGAGAAAGACAGAGCTGGATTATTGTTTTGTTTTGCCCCCCAAGCGTTATCGGAGTTCATTTTGTCTCATGCATATCATGGATTTGCTCACGCAAGTCTGTACAAACGATTTAATAATCCGCGAGTTCTACGGTTGTTGCGTGTATAGTGTACACCTTTCACTGCATCGGTCGTATAGTTACATAACCGACGAGCTCTCGGGACTAATGGATTTCTAATCTCGAATGCACGCATCTACGTGTATATATATATGATAATAAATAAATGACGCGTTGCATTGTTTGAAAATAATATAAGCGAGTCATTGATCAATGCATCCATAAAGTATACGCGCATAAATAATACCAGCCGATTCTCGTTTTCACAGGTATACGTATATACCCAAGTATTATAAACCTTATAACACACGAGACGAACAAAAAGCTCACGCGCGAGCTTTTCCAGCTCTCTGACGTCACGCGCGGTGCATCTTCGTGTGTGCATATGTGTACTTTTCCGCAATCGATATTATTACAGTACAAGCCACGGCCTCGCGAATGACGTACTAGTCGCGGCTCCGTGTAATCAATTTATCGAAGCCAAAAGAGTGAGCGCACTTCCGATCGCCTTCTTAAAAATTCAATTTTCCAAGCTTCTGCGGATAATATTAAGTATTATACAGGTGTCTGGATCTAGATACTGTTCTACTATAGCTTTATAGCTTCTTTTCTAAAGAGAGACACGCATGTGTATGTGTGTGTGTGTGTGTTTGTCTGTGATCGGGTTGCGTCACCCTACGTGCCGGGAGATAAGACCAACTCGGTGTATGTTATATCGCATTCGTGATTTTCCTCGCTACATTATAACTGCGACGAATATCTTCTCGCGTGCAAAAAGCCAAACTCTTTCCAATCATCGTTACTCAAAGAATTTCCCGGTATAGAACAATAAAAATAAAAACTGCTCGTAAAAAAACGTGTGTATTATGTATATATAATATCCTTCGACTTGGAGGCTTTCGCGTATATAGCGGCTGGAGCAACCCTCGCGTGAACGGTAATTCCTTTATTTTTCCGGCCTTCGTCAATGGTTACACTGTGTGTGTGTGTATATATATATATTATGTTCAGCGGCGACTTTCACACCTCGGCTGCAACAAAGACCTGCATCACATTATCCGCGCGTACTCGTGCATGTAATTTTCGATGAACGTTAATAATAATAATAGTAAGTCGATGAAAAAAATATTCATCGATAGAATATAGATTCTCTCCGCATGGAAGAAAGAAAAATTTAGGTTGTAGAGTCGTTTTGCTTGTCAGTCTCTCTCTCGATCTGCGTATACGTATGTATATGGAGGAGTATAGAGGCGTGTCGTCGTGTATAGAGTGGATCTCCTTGACGGGAGCCGTTGGTGCGTGTCTCCGAGTCTCTTATACATATATATTATAACCCACGCAGGATCTCGGCGCAGGTATACGACGATGATAAAGACGTGTGGTATGCGATGCAGTATTATATATATATATATAGGTATGTGTATACACCCTCGAAAATTTCGAAACTATATACACACACACACACACACACACACACACACACACATCTATATTATACTTTCGGCTTTATCTGTCGACTCTCGGCAAGGGGGCGCGCACGTGACGTATTTATAACGCGTAAACAAACCGCGAGCGCGACAGTATTTTATCGTCTCTAAATACTCGCCCGGCGCGGAAACGTATACGCTCGCGCGCCTAATATTCATTCACCGATAGTATACTCTCCGTGTATAGAACTTCGAGGCCAAAGCGAAGGCTATAATAATATATATACACACACACACACATATATAAGCGCTCGGCGAAAGTTTCGAGTGTAATGTATTATAATATATTTCTCGGACTGCAGAGCGAAGGGCTATATTATAGAAGAATGCGACGAGACGGCTTTTCTAGATCTTATCGATCGTCGACTCACACACACACTGAGTCTATATTTGCGAGCGAAAGTAATTCGAACTCTGTCTCTCACAGCTCGCACACTAAATAGCTGCTCTCCGGTGAATAATAGAACACACGACGACGATGCACTGCACACACATATATATATACACACGAGAGTAAAGTGAGTGAGAGAAAGCTTGCGGAGACACACTGACCGCTCCGCAGGAGTAGCGAGAGCTTGCGGTGTAACGTGAGAGACTCCTTATAACGTCGTTAGCGCTAAACGAATTAGCGCCATCTTCCTTTCCTGTACTCGCAGCTGTATAACAACACACACACATATTCACATAAGAGAGAAAGACAGATTGATTTTGATATACATGTGTATAAAATTCGGATTTGATTCCGGTGCATCGACTATATATATACTTGTATATTTGAATCTACCTCGAGAGAGTGAGAGAAATATATCACAGCCGGTACAACACACACACGTTCGATCCTCGATCGAAGTATGTATGTATTATGTATATAATATATACTATATAGCAAGCGAAGAGTGAGGAGCGCGCGCGTGTGCTGCCCGATCGCGGGCCTCGTGCTAACTGAACGCTCTCGGCTGTGTCTATAGACAGCAGCAGCAGCAGCAGCAGCTTACTCTTGCCTCCTACTTGCGTGCGCCCCTTCTCTAGTCGCGCACACATTACTCGCGCGCGCTTATATACTCTTCGATATACCTATATATATACAGCACACAGAGGAACTGGTTGTTTGTGTCTGTGTGTCTTGCTATCTCGATGCAGCGATGCCCCATGGGGGGACATGCATCAGGAGCTTGCGAAACATCATCGGCAAAGTTTTCTGCAAGTTCTTGCATCACTTGTATATGTGCGCATGCGCACAAGGACAGAGATTATACTCTCTGGAGATTGTATATATAGAAGTAGAGACAGTATACTTTCTTATACTCGGGGTATATTATTGTTGCGAGAATACCGCTTGGATTAGGCACGTTGTAGAGCGAATTAAGGTCGATTTCTGTATATGTAATGTATATACATAAGGGGCTATCGATCTTTACTCTATAACACATACTGATACACATCCTTGACACTCGGCGGGAATTTTCAAGCAGGTGTCTGCAGTGTGTATAGTATACGCACTTCCGAGTTGTGTATCGAGAGAGAGAGATTCATCATCGGTTTTTACTTGGAAAACGAAATTCTTTGTTGTGTATCTATGTGTGTAAGAGACAGTTCTGGAACAAAAAAAAAAGTACGTGTGTACTTATAAACTTGAAAAGCACCGATTCCGTCATCGACAAGAGTTATGACGCTCGCGCGCGTCTGGTTAATTATTTCATAGCCGTCGGGGAAACTATAGTCAGCTGATGATGATGTTCCTTAGCGCCGAGAGCTTACGACATCTTCTTCTCTTGCTCATATCTTTTCTGGCTCGATTTTTTTTTTCGCTGTGTTGTTTTATCAATCGAATTGCACACGAATTTCGAAACTTGAAAATATTTACGCGCGTCGGATCAATGTCAGCCCTCCGTAATAATAAAAACAGCGGGTATATATTTATAGCGCGGAAACGACGTTATGCAAATTTTCTTTCATCGAACAATGCCCGCATAGACGACGATATATGTATATACATATACGTATATATATATACATCGCGCGTAAGCTTTTGTTTTTCCTTCAACCGAGGCATCGTTTATTTATCATTCCTAATTGAGCGAGATTTTTCAAATGCCGACCTTCGATCCTATTGATCTTCTCACGGTCCATCTGTCTCTCTCACTCGTACACTGACTTCATTACTATATACACCAATCAAGAGAGATAAACTCTTTTATATTATACGCGATACAATAATTACCGGTATTTTCCGGTATAAGCGCGCAAACAAAAAAGCACATCGCACGTGCTACTGAAGAATTCGCAGCCTTGATTACACATGTGTACCGAAAATATGCCGTACAATAATTCATCGCGCGAGCTTATACATATATTTCTCTCTCTTCATCACCGAAGATTCCGATTCTTATCGTATACGCACACGATAAAGGTGTGTGTGATGTGTTTTTTTTTTTCGTGAGCGCTGGCGATTATTAGTTCTCGCGCGCCGCGATCAAGCCTATATGTACGTGAAGAGGTTTCGATATTACATACATGCCACGCCTGAATACACTTATGACGATGTGAGAGAGAGTCGCTATTATAATACTGACAGTCAGTGCGTTGTATTTTTATCATTAAAAAGGAGGTATATATAATTTGGGAAGAGAGAAGAAAATGTATATAAGGAGCCAGTGTGCAATCGCGGCTGAACGAGCGCGCGTTTTCCTTCCGAAAATACATTTCTCTCCCTTTCGCGCGAATAACTAGCCCACTTAGCTTTCAGTGTCACGAGCTGCTTAGCGCGCGCATCTCTTTGGACTCTGTGTGTGAGTGTGTATATAAAAGAGGAGAAGATGAAGAAAAAAAGCCGCCGGAAGTAGTCGCCGCTGGCGATTTAATAAAACGCCGAGGAATTCGCCTGTTAGAGAGTTGCAGATACTCCATGTGTATATATATAGAGAGAGAAAGACACAAGGTGATACTACAAGCCGGAGAGCGAAGGTGCAAGCGCAAGCGATGTTGCCAAGTTTCTCTCTCTCTCTCTCACACACACACAGGAGCGGACAGCTGCTCTCCGGTGGACCGAATTTCAATGGAAAATCGTTCCTTTAAGTACCCTGTGCTGCAGTTATTAAATAACGTCTTTCCTCGAACGTTCCATATGCACAACAGAACGATTACGGCCAATTACGATATATATAATACATATCGGTGCAGTCTGGATCACGAGGAGGAGTCTCTCTCTCTCTCGTAGTTTTCATTCAGAAAAATACAGATGAATAGCTGAGAGAGATAGTGTGTGTGTGTCTGGATATCATCTCTTGACTCTCGTAGTGGACGAAAACAAAGGGATGAATGGACGACGTTTTTTCTCTCGTAGAGAGAGAAAGAGACACTCGATGCAGCATCGCCGGTGTGACACTATAGATATATAATATTATAGCTGTGCCTCTGTGTGATATGGAAGACACAAAGAGATTGAGAGACCAGTAGAGCCATCTGGCGAGGAGTCGTTCAAGTTCCTGCGAAACGAGTTTCTCTCTCTTTCTCTATTTAGTTGTAAGCTGCGGGTACGCGTGTACCTAGCGAGTCCATCGATCGTCTCAAAGCAGCCGCTTCTATATTTCGCGTTGTATTATTATTATTATAATAATAATGAAGGAAAAATCAGGAGATTTTCCGTGACTTGGTCGGATGCCATCGGAGATATATAGACCCTCGATATCTAATCGATATATACAATCGTGTCCTGTTCAGGAACTTTGTATAATATAATCTCGAGAATTTCACAGCTGAACTAGTTTCCACCCGCATTCGTTAGTTTGTATATCCTATATACAGAGAGAAAAGAGAGTATTAGTATACGATTGGAAAATTTCGGCGCCAACTCGGCGCGACAAATAGATCGAAGAGAAAAGAAAGGATCGTGTGAGGCCTGTTGATTCGAGCTACGCCAGCAGCAGCAGCAGCCCTTGTTTCTCCAATAAAAGAAATCAATAGCCTGAGGAGAGGGTGAGAGAGAGAGAGAGAAAGAGAGAGAACTGCTGCTGTTGAGATATATATATATATACAGTATACACCTCTGGGAGAG
>UCOJ01002454.1:0-11653 GCA_900474305.1 Cecidostiba fungosa
ACTTCAAGCTTCGAGTACTATTTCGATTTTTTTTCGAGTTTTTACCCGAAGAATAACTCGATTGGTTATTTGACCTCAGTTTTCAACCTCTCAACATTATTGTGCTTCTAAATCTATTAAATCTGTTCAATTAATATGTTACCTTAAAATTTAAACACTTATAATGTATTATTATATCTTCAGTTTAATTATATGCACCATAATATCGTAACCAAACATAAAGCTCGACTTTTGACTTGCACATCTCTAATTTTTATATATATAAATATTACGTATAGATATAGATTATTGAAGAAAAATTGTTTGTTTTCAAAGTTCCCGTGCGGTTTTGAATAAATTATACATTATCGTACATGAAAATTGCAACTGTGTTTACGATATTATGTCTTATTCAGGAAATACTAGAATAATTACCCTTATAATACAAGGTAAACACGTTTGATGGATCGTTCAGCGAATATAGAGGAAACCCGATAGAAAACGATTATAATACGAATAATGACTATATTATTATCAATATTAGTGCACACGCGCATGTATAGGTATATAAGTCCAAGAGTTTTTTTTTAACTACAACTATAAAAATTAAGATGATTTCACCTTATGAATCATAACGATAACAAAGTGTGATTGCTTTGTATAGCAAATTGCACTTGCAACTTTTTAATAATTTTAACAAGTTACTGTTATCATTCAATGACTCACAGCAGCAACAATCGCATTGCCAGAAAATTATTACTTCCCACACGTCTTCCTGGCTCTGTCAGTTTTGATTAATTCGTCGACGCTTGACGTCAATCTTCATTCTATAAAAATCGTACACATCACCGTATTCGTATATTTTATATTTCACTTCAACATACAAGCACGAAATATTCGTGCTCATCGACGAGAAAAAAAAATTATCCCTCAATTTCGACGTTCAATATCAGGTTCGGTGAAAAAGTAATATCGAAAAAGGCATATTCGAAACTTAAACAGCAATATCGAGCAATGCGATGCTGTGTAGCTCATTCTTATCGAGCAGGTTGCAAAAGCTTATCGACTATATATATATATATATATATATGGCAACGAGTTTTCCGTGCTCACACATTCGCGTACGCTTTTCACTGCGAAAATCGTTCACGCTTATCGTCGCGGCGGCTTTTACCCGTCACTTACATCGGCGCGCTTCACGTTCGCGCATGAATAACTCCTGCTTCGCGAGTGTATTCCTGAAATTCGGAAGCGACCGTGTATGTCCATAAATTTTGGACTTTTCGACGCTTTTAAAGTAAAAATATGACATTTCAAGTTGCCGCATGAACAATTTCATCGATCACATCACACAGTCGATAACTAAAATAAAGAAAAACACTTATGGATCGAAGCTGTTTTCTCCAGACTTTAGTACAAAATCTCCAATCTAACATATATAATTGAAAAGTTCATCCTAACTGTTCTCAAACTCATCTCCGCCAAGCTAACCCACATCCCCAGCGGCATAAAAACAGCAGCAGCAGCAACCAGCAATCTCTCTCGCGATGTCCTTTACTGCACGCGAATTCTCTCTTTTTGAAAAAAAGCAAGCCTCGCCCCATTGAACAGCGTAATCAGACTCTTTAAATCGCGCTCTCCAAAACGAAGATGAAAAAACACCATCTTTCACGGTCGTGAACATAAAACTCGGCTGCAGCTTCCGTGGAAAACAGCAGCAGCAGTCTCCCTCGAGAAGACTCTTCTCTACACGCGGCGATTCTCCGCTCAACTGAAACACGCGAGTGAAGAAGAGAAAGAAACTTTATACCATCAGCTTGGACGTTCTCGTTTCCGCATTGTGCGACTATATATATACCCCTCCGATTGTTATTACGACGCGAAGAAAACATTCGTGATGCGGCTCGAGGCTTCTGCCTCGATAATCTCGATGTAAAGGGACGACCGGATTAAGTAACTCCCTTTTGTGGAGAGACGGACGACGCGGCCGTTCGCTTATTATTATATTATATTTTTGTCGGACGGGATCTTTTTGTACACTACTACTGCTGGTTGGGAAGGATATTGTCGAGGAGAAAGAGAAGAAGCGACTTGGTGTACTTTATAGTCGTTATTGTCGTCGAGGTTATTACATTGTTGTATGAGCGGAATTTTTGCCGCGACTCTGAGAGAGTATATAGTTTCTATCTCGAGAGAACTCGGTTCATTGGTTGCGTTTCCAATTATTCAGTCGGCGAGATGAAGGCCGCTCTTGAGTTTGTTGCTAACTGTGTACATCGAAGCGCAGTGATTTAACGGTCTTTTTAGAGTTGCGCTGTGTGAAAAAGTACGACTGCATTTTTGCTCGAGCTTTGAGAGAGCCTGAAAGAAATATTAACGCCGTCGCGTGTATTTTTCCGCTTGAATTACTACTTTGTACAAACTTTAATGAATTTTTCTTAACGCGTTTTAATGTCTATGCAATTTTGTGTAATAACTTTTTTTTTTAATCATTTATGCACAGTTTGTTATGGGATAAAATATTAGTGAAATAAGTGAAGAATACATTGCGAGCGTTCTTTGCATAGCAGAGTAATGAAAAAATATAATTAGCGGATACCTTTCATTTCCATGAATTTATCTCAAATTACTGCAATCTTCATCAAAATTCAATTATACCAATCAGTGAAATGCGATGAGTGCGAGCTCGCAGAAGAATCGTCATCGTTTCCATCTCATCAAATATTCAATCGACTTTTATAATTGCGATTCTTTACCCATTATTAATCCATCTATATACTATCAGAGTTTTAACAAATATTTTTCAATTATAATTTCTCAACCATTTTGCAAGTCCTGCAAATATTTAAAAACACTCTGCTGTTTAAATGTAGCTACTGTTAGTTTAACAAAGATAATGTTTCAAGTGTCGGTTTGTCTTCACTTAGTTCTGTTTGGAAAATGAATAATCATTGCAACCTAATTGTTGCGTACATCTTACATATACCTGTGATTGCGAGGTAAGTATACAACTGCAAATCATGTTCGAGAAAGCTGAGATTTATGAAAATAATCAAGTACACGTTGCATTTTGGTAGATAATTCGAATCATAGTTCGTACATAGATATTTTTTATTACGATATTCAGGTGATCCACATACATAGTATTTTTACCTGTGACATCGTGTACGATAACAATGTTATCAGAAGATACTTGAAAATATCAATCTACTTATGATAATACATTGAATTACTGGTCAGTCTATAAATAAGCATTAACTGCTCTCGATGCTCCAATAATAGCAATAAATCATCAAAATATATATATTGAGCAATCAAACGACGGTCTCTATACATGCGATGTCCAATACATTCTGTTTCAACACATATCTCTCTCGACATACGTGCATTCAAACTGATAAATCCATATCGATTCCTATATCATCTGCGATTATAAGTTTGTCCACAGTTTCATAATCCTTTAGTACAATAAAAATATTGACGCACCAATTAGTCGCACAAATATATCCCTGCAGTAATCACACGCTGGTTTGAAGAAAAAAATGGTAAAAGCTCAGCAGAGCTCGTTATCGTAGTTCAAACAATGCAGACACTTTTCAAGGATGTACAAACAATTCCAATTTCGACTGTGGCTATAGAAGCGCGCACCGATAACTGGAGCATTTACTTTAATCAGGAGGGGCCCATCTCTCTCTCTAACAATGCTGAGCGCAAGTTGTGAATACGCGCTTCTGCTGGGAAAAGAATGGAGCGAAAGACGAGAAAAGAGAGAGACGAGAGGAGCGAACGGATATGAAGCCGAGTGAAACAATGAAAATGAGAAAATTAGACGCTGAAATCTAGAGGGAGAGAGAGAATACAGAGAGACGGACGATGTTAATGTTGTATACAGAGAGAGGATCGAACTCTGGTGAGAGAGGGAACATTTGTTGAAGTTCTTTGTGATGTGCGATGTAGATATATCTTCTTTGAAGCTCGGAGTTTTACATTCTTTTGCACTTTCAAGTTGAACTTTTCCCTCTTTTTTTTGCAAAAACGAGTACTCTGAAGTTTTTTAGTTTCCAGCGATTTTTATCGCGAACAATGAGATTCAAAGGAGGAATTTCATGAAAAATTTTCACGAGCTCACGTTCGTAAAATTCAATTTTTTTTAATCACTTTACGAATTAAAGGACAACCTTCCTTTCTACGTGTTACGACAATAGAAACCTCACATATTTGATGATAAATCGTCATTTAACAGGCACGAAGCCGTCACAACTCAACAAAAATATATTCTGTCTCTCGACATTATCAAATCGATAAAACAGGTGCGCCGTGTCAACGCAGACCCCAATTTATCAACCTTAGCCCAGATCCAGTCGTCACCTTTTCCTCATTCATTATCAGACAAGAAAAACTCGTCATCCCAAAAGTGTCACCGATAAAAAAAGCACAAGCCATCATACAACAAATTTCCAACGAGAGCTTAACATCTCCTTAATTACAAACAATTGCAGTGAGAGAGAGAGAGCCAGGGGAGTCTTATCAAGCGGTCACAGCGAAGCTCCTTACACACATCAGAGCTCCTGACGCGATCAATGCATGAATGGGTCGGCGCGTAAAAGGCACGCACTGCACACGAGGGAGAGCATGCATCGTGGAGGGAGAGACACAAGGGGCAGCGACGCTTTTCCCAGAACTACTGTGATGTCGCCTACCTATATGGTCGAGATCTCATGGACCGCGAGAATTTTTTACAGCTGAATTTTTCGGTATCGCTGGATTTTTTAGATAAAGTTTAGGATTGCGATAAATCGTTTATCTATACGCAAGATTATTATCGCTTTGTCGTATATCTGATCTCGTTGACTTATTGCTTAATATTAGTCATTGCAACGATGTATACGGTGAGAAAGATTGCTGTATACATCGTGAAATAAATAATTTTTACTTCAATATACTGCAATTTTATATTAATATAGATTAGTATTTGTATCGTTTTGAACGTGTTATGAAACAAAAAAATAATCGCCATATAACCAACCGCCTCACTGAATAAAACTCAATCATATAGAGCCATTGAAAAGGCTTTAGCGCAAATAAAAGCCCGTCAATGTTTATTCAAAGCCCTCGATTAAATAACTGCTTATTCAGCCGAAGTGCAGACCAGTTGTTATAGCTCATCGAACCAATATAACATCACAACTCCAAAATGAATTTCGGCCAATTTAAAATGTAAATTTCATTCCATCTCCGGAGTATCTTACACAGCAAACAAAAAATTCCTGCATTACTACCTGCAGTCTCTAAATTTATTTTCTCATAATTATAACACACTGCGCTCCCACGCGCTTTTTGTCCATAAAAAAATCAAATTAAATGCTAATCCCCTCTCCTTATACTAAAGAAAAGCAACAAAAAAACGCCGACTCGTTCAATATTTACAACCCGGCGCATTTCGCGCGTGCCTCCGGAATTGCGGCGTCCGCAGAAAAATAATTCGCGACACACGCATTTACAAAAAGCAGCATCAATTTAAACGTTCCCTTTTTGCCGCCCTTATAATAATACACTCCCTCGTTTTCTCTCATCGTCAATTGTAACATTCGCCGCGGCAGTTTGCGCGAACTTTAACGTCGCTCAATTAATGCTCGGTTCGTGCGAGGGAAACATCAATGAGCGGCGTTAAAGAAAAAAAATTGTGTGCACGAGCTAGATAATAAAGGAAGTAAAACGTCAAGGCGCGCTCGAGACATCAACAAACACGCGATTTTGACAGCTACGGTCTTTGTCCCGGCGCGATTGTGTCTAGAGTTACGTTTATACAACAGCATCGATATCACTATTCCGAGAAAAAGTCCCTTGTCGCCGGGTTGTTTACAAAAAATATATCTATAAGTATAATCTCAACTCACCGACAGCGTACTTGGTCGTCCTCGTGGTGGTCCACATCGCTGACCGGCTACATGTCACCCCGGGTTAAAAACTTGTACAATATCTCCGGGAATAACACAGACTCGCTCCGCAAGCACACGCACTTCACCAAAACATTCACGCACACAACAGCCGGCGCGCTCTCGTCAATAACCCGAGTAAACAGCAGCAGACGCCGGCATCAGCTTCACGCACTTTCTCTGCAGCATCATCATCACATATCGCACTGCATCACAAGTTATCAGGTACGGAGAAACATTATATATATATGATGAGATGTGCACTCTGTTGATGTGGGTGTGTTTCCTGCACGCGAGAGTAACAGCGGCGTTGCCGTGCAAAGTCAATGTGGATATGAGCGGCGGGCACCGGCAACAACGGTGCGGCGGAGGACGACGCACTGACGGCGGCTGCTACGACTCGCGCCGCGAGCTGCTGCTGTGCCGGGACAGTGGCGTAGAGTCAGCAGGGGCTGAGAGAGACTGAGACAGTCTGAACTAGTCTGAAGCTGTAGTAGTATAGTGTAGGGGGTCCACCGATGTCGGCGCCCCTGTCAGAAAGTGCGATAGGTACTCGCTGGCGGGAGAATTTGAATACTTTTTGAGAGTATGCATTTTGCTTATTTTATGAAAATTGTGTGTAATGCATCTGTGTGATAAATAATATGAATGGGATAAAGACAAATTTTATTAGTTTGCTTATCCGTATCAGGTGGATATTCGAGATAAAGTTTATCGATATTTTAAAAGAAAAAAAAATAATTAAATAATTTTAATGGTTTGCTGCCATTTTTAAATCTTTATAACGATATATAATAATAATTTTTATTAATAACTTCCGATGTAAACAACTAAAGATGTGGATAAAATGGTTATCTATAGATGTAAGTTAATAGCTTTATGTGAAACTTGTACGTATGTGCATGTATTAATTAAGCAAAATGGATCGTGTATACACGGTAAGACGTAACAGTAGGAGTAGACTTACACACATAGCACTCCCGTTATTTAATCAACTTAACAGCGTTTTTCTTGACTTTCCCTAGGGATGTGGAAAATGTCCTTTTTAATTTATGAATTTGTTACGCTCCATAAAAGGATATTTAAAGAGTAGTGATATGAAACGATCGCATAAAAGGAATCGTTGATTTAAGTTAAAATTTTATGAATTTGATACTGTAAAATTTTTGTTTAAATAATAAAAATATCCTGTCAGATATTTTTACAATATTTTAAGAAAAAGTAAAAAAATGTAGTTATAACTAATAAATGAATGATTTTAAATTCTATATAAGGTATTAAAAAGAAAGAATTAAAAAAGTGGATTAAGTAGTTTGTAAGATTTCACTTAATAATATCTTAAATAAAAATAAAAACTTAAAGAAGTAAAATTATTGTTTTTACAATTAGCTTTGTTGTGGAATAAAAATGTTAACTACTTATGTATAGGTTAACTTTATTAAGTATTTTACTTTCAACATAACTTTCATACGCAAGAAAGCATGGATTTTAATAAATAGAACTTAATAACTTTTGCCTCGCTATAACTAGTTTTCGATCAATTACAGTATTAAGTCGAATTCGGGGTTGACATTTGTAGAACTTATCATGATGAACAAGTAGTGCAAACGAATTTAAGTGTATTTTTTAACGAATTTTAAATTTCCATTTTATTCAATTAATTATCGTATCTATATAACATTAAAACAGAAAAAAACGGTTGACATGAAACAAAATAAATACATTTTTAACGAGAATGAGCCATGAGTAAGTAATTCTGTTTTCCTGAATTAAATTATTCCTTGGGTAGGATTGAGAAGAAATTCGATATGGACTTTTCACAGCCTCATACGCCTTACAGGCGTAATGGCTATCGGTTTATTCTCAATAAATACGAGGCTTATAAGAACAATGATAAACCTATTAGTGACGAGACATGTGTGTGTCTCTTATTCAAATCGATGATTTGACAATCTTATTTACAGTTATGGTTTACTTTTTTTCTTCTTTTGTCTCGTTCGTGATTTAGCATTGATGATAGGGCAACGTAGACGGCGATCGAACATCGACGACCACCTTGCCCAATTATCTCGGAGTGCAGCGTCTCACAATGCAGACTAGATTTGAAGCTACAATGCCTTCCCGAGATGTACAGCGTATTTTATGTTTTCTGTAACTTCCTAGAAGTTGATTGGTTTGCCGAAGTACGCTGCTAAATGCGCTTCTCTGAGAGCTTCCGCACAGGTCTGCAAAAATAATCATTATATAATAATTATACCGATTCACGTATTATATAACTCTTTAAAAGTGTAAGAAAAGTTATTTCGTGATGATTTGAAAATATTGAAAATACATATTATCACTATACTTTAGTCAAGAACAAGTAAATTATTTACTGAAGCTATCTCAATGATATGAAAGTTCATCATACCGAATGCGTGGAAATTTATCGCTATGTTATTTCTGCATTTACTCACTTTTCAGTACACATAAAAATTGTATGAAAAAAATTAATGCAATCCACTGTTTTATAAGTAAAACTTTCTGAACCATATATTACTAAAAAATTATATATAATAAAAACAAGTTATCAATAAAACATACCGGGTGAGCGTGGCACACCCTTGCGACATCCTCGGCACTCGCGCCATACTCCATGGCGAGCACAGCTTCGTTGATAAGTTCACCAGCAGCCGGTCCAATCATGTGGACACCCAAGATTTTATCGGTGGCTTTGTCGGCCAGAACTTTAGCGAATCCATCGGTCTCGAGGTTGGTTTTCGCTCTCGAGTTGGCCATGAATGGGAATTTGCCGACTTTGTAGTCGATACCTTCCTTCTTAAGATCTTCCTCCGATTTGCCGACCCAGGCTACTTCGGGATGCGTGTAGATGACACTTGGCACGCAGTTGTAGTCTATGTGTACAGCACCTGAACAAAATGATTTGTTTAAGTTTATAATTTTTTCTTTTTGAACTCTAATTTTATTATATTTCTTTAATTTATAGTAAAAACAGCAAATAGAAATTACCTCCAGCAATGCCTTCAACAGTGATGATGCCTTCATCTTCAGCCTTGTGTGCCAGCATAGGTCCATGGATACAGTCACCAATAGCATAGATGCTATTAAGAGAAATAATTTTGATGTAGAATAAATTCATAAAAGCAAGAATTGTATTATAATTTTGATACATACTTAGGAATTACAGTTTGGAACCTGCTGTTAACAGGTATCCTTCCCTTCTCATCTCGTTCAATTCCAATCTCTTCCAGACCGAGATTAGATGTGTAAGGCCTCCTTCCAATGCATACCAAGAGAACGTCGCACGCCACGGTCTCTTTCTTGTTCGGATCTTTCGCGTCTTCAAGAGCAACTTGGATCTCTCCATTGGATTTGGCAGCTGCAGTAACTTTCGTTCCCAGTTTGAATTTAAGTCCCTGTTTGGCCATTACTTTCTGCATGGTTTTACTGACCTCTCCATCGATGCCTACACCACCAATAGATGTCATGAACTCAACAGCTGTTACATCAGATCCCAACCTTTAAATAACACAAGACAATTAGTTTTTGGTGATCATGAATGGAAAAGAAGAATAATTTGGTGACACCGTTTGTTTTTTGATACCTTTGCCACACTGATCCCAATTCTAATCCAATAACACCAGCACCAATAACGATCAATCGTTTAGGAACAGAGTCCAGAGAAAGTGCACCAGTAGATGAAACGATTTTTTTCTCATCAACTTCAACTCCTGCGAAAGGTGTGACTTCACTACCTGTCGCAATAAGAATATTCTTTGCGTTGACAGTGGCTACAGTGGAACCATCTGGTCCAAGAGCAGTCACTTGGTTTTTGCCAGTGATTTTTCCATGTCCCTTGACCAATTCAATTTTGTTCTTCTTAAAGAGTCCTGCTATTCCTCCAGTCAAGGCCTTGACTACAGAGGACTTTTGTTCCATCAATTTGGGTAAATCAAGTGAAACACCAGAGACTAGAATTTATGGAACAATAAGGTTAGTTACACAAGGTTACAGAATATCTGTAGCTTTAGCTATTATGTAAGAATAAGCATAAAACTTATGAATACTGCGTAGACAAAGAGTCATTAAGAAAATAGAAATTGTTTGTTATCATTTTCAGATGTTGACCAGTCTATATGAAATTTAAAAAGAAAAAAATGTACCCTTGATTCCTCTATTATCCAAGTCTCCACTGTGAGCCATATGATAATAGTGAGAGTTGTTGAGCAGTGACTTTGATGGGATGCATCCTACATTCAAGCAAGTTCCACCAAGTGTTGGGTCTTTTTCTATACAAACTGTTTTCATTCCCAGTTGTGCAGCTTTGATCGCAGCTACATAGCCACCAGGACCTGAGCCGATAACAACAATATCGGCATCCAAAGAACTGGCATATCGTCTCTGCTGAACAGCTGCCAGTACAGGGTTGACAGCGCGCTTCATACATGATGGCTGCAAAATTCCAACAAAATGATTAATTAAATAGCACTTGGTACAAATTTGTTCATATTACAAATTTTAATGGCAGATTGAGAAGTACAACTAACAGGCTGCTCCGAAATTAATTTCGGAGCACGAAAAATTTCATTATAGACAAACACAGAAAAGTCAAGTTCAAAAATAAATCTCCGCCTAACGTCACAAACGATTCGCCTCCGCAAGCACACGACCCCGCGCAAGCATTATCAGCCTAATCACCTGTGTCCACAAAACTACATATCACATCTCCACAAAAACTGAAGCAGCAAACCATTCGTTGACCGGACAATTTTACGCAAATCTATGCAGGCTTTACGACGAGCGATTTCGACACACCAAACGTACGATCCACTTTTAAGTCAAGACAGCGGCGATAAAAAGCTCAGCGCGCGCGTGCGAGCGAGACGGAAAACACATCAGAGAGAGAAGACCCCCGCCGCAGCAGAAGCAAAACCCGTGGAAAGTGACATAACCAACCATCAGCCGTTTCTACTATCTCCCAAACTTGATGAATTCTCGCGCGACTCCGGAACTCGCAATTTCTTATCAATTTCACGGTAAGACAGTGACGAGACTCATGATCACGAGATTGCCCTTCAGAGTCTGGCGAAGGAGACCGAGACGAGGAAAACATGAGGGAGTATGTAGATCGAAAGAGATGTCGAGGTGGGAGACTCACCTTCATGGACACAGCCATCAGGTTCCACAGGTTGGCCTGCATCCTGGCTTTTCGTGGGAGAACGACTTCTTGGTGCCGAACGTCGTCGAGAGACGAAGGGGTTAAGAACCGAGTCGACAAGAGAGAGACCCGACCCGACAGAACACACTGAGGAGTGAAGTGAGCCGCGAGTCGAGCCACTCGCGGATCGAGAGGTCGGAGTTAACGGAGAGAACTTCGCGGTGGTTAGTTAGTCGCGGTAAATTTGAATTTGGATTTTGGAAGAGATGGATTATGATACTGTGAGAAATTTTATTGCAGAATTATGGTACACTGAGAGTTGAACAAATTTTATATACTTTTGTCAGGGGGTTTTTATAGTAATAGTATAAATTAACACTGACAGTTGGACAAATGTTATATTTGTTTTAGTGTAGTAATTCTGTATAACAGGGGTTTTACATTTATAATTAGGGAAAAGAATCATTTTTCTGATGTAATCTTTGTTTAAGGATAGAAACATGTTTTTTTATTATTTATGAATAAAATTGTTTGGTCTTTGAAAACCTGTATCTATATTTATATAAAGATTTAGTTTTTA